>PVLD010008224.1:0-85576 GCA_004027595.1 Dinomys branickii | reverse complement strand
AGACAGGAGTGCCGTTCAGATGTTTTTCCCTGGATGGAGATTTTCCCCGACTCAGAAATCCCGCCGGCCGGTCGCTGTTGCTCCAGTTCGCGCAGCGCTGGCTGCGGGGTGGGGTTCTGAGCGGGATCCCGGAGCGCTGCCCGGTTTGGTGCAGTTTGTCCCAGTAGCGCGTTCTCTGTCAGGTTCAGGAGCTGAAGCCGTTCTTCCCTCCACACTCGCTCTCTCGGCTGGTCGTCTTCTTCCCGGAAGTCCTTATTTCTGTCTTCATATTGCTATATTTCATTGTTTGGGTGGTAATCCTCTGGGAGGTTCTCTCTCTGCTGCCTACCCAGTCGCCATCTTCCTTTACTGTAATACTTTTTAGAATGTACCCATTCACTGTATGTTTTGATCAGTCCTGTGCTGCTCATTTTGACACTCTTAGAGAATACCATGGTGAGAGACAGAGGTGAGGGCAACAAGGCATCTCCCTGGGCACAATAAATTGTTCCCTGGGAAGCCTGACTTGTTCCAAGAGACCCATCCTGAGACCCTGTTAAAGGCAAAGAAACTGGATGTTCATGTGACAGGAGCAACTGTTTCCAAGAAAGATCCTAAATAAGCCCTCTGGCCTTGCTCGATCTTAGCATAGAAATCCCTTAGTTCGGAGGTCACCCAGCTGGTGACACGTGTCTCTTACTAGCAACAACAGTGTGACATGTCGGTTATAACAACCATTGCTGGATCACTTCTGGGGGACCTGAAAGCCACTCATGCTGCAAATATCAGCCCCTTGCGAGTTTAGTGAGAGCTGATGGGGGACTACAGTGGGGGAAACGGCACCTGTCTTCACACCGTCTGTCTCCTCTGCTGTCCTAACCCTTGAGGCTAACTGATCAGCTCTGCATGCTGATGGTTTTACATAGATTTGGTCCCAGATGACCCCAGGGTAACAGGGGCTCCCGCACACTGGGGTAGTATCTATTTTCTTCCCATTTTCTCTCCTCTTTTTCCTCTCCCTTAGCCTTGTAACTTTGCAGAAGCCAATGGATCTCAAGCACCGGAAGTCCTGGGGCCCTTCCGTAGGGTCAAGGTCCACAGGGCTTGGATGTTTGGTATACGACAGTGATGGCAGCAGCTACACAGAAACTCAGCAGCCTCCAGCAAAAGCTGACTGTGACTGTCACCAGACCGAGGGCCTCACCCAGGCTCCAGATGGCCTAAGCAAAGAATTGAGTGGGATACCTAAGAGTAGCAGCAGGATCAATGAATTATTTTAAAGAGAAACAACAAGATCTGCTCCACAGGGTGAGAGCAGCTAGTGACAGGAGCAAGCGTTTCCAAGCTCCAAGGGAGGCTTAGAGTTGAGGGTTTTGTACCTTAGGGTTTGGAGTGGGATGGAGGGATTGGTCTCAGATTTGAGTCCTGCCTGTGAGTAGTTTAACTCAGCCCCTCTGTAGGTTAGTGGAGTTTGCAACATTTCATGGCCTTTTGAGGAACTGTCATGGTGCCAAGTTCAAAGAGGGGTCAAATCTGCATAGTCACTGACATGGTAATTAGGGTTGAGTCAGCCAAGGGCTGCAGAAGGACACTGGAGGCATGCCTGGGAACTTACTGTGTACTAGCTAAGTTTCCTGGTTACCTTTCCTGTTGTGTTTAGCTCTGGGCATTCTGGTCCTGGGCTAATGTTTAACTCAGAAGGTAGATCCAGCCCCAGGAAGTGGAGTGAAAGTTAGGCCCCCACTCCTTTACCTAGTTATTTCTTCGGTTACCTGATGTTTGAGATCTAGTCAAGAGAGTAGACTGTCAAGTGGGCAGATCCTCTTTCTTTTTCTAGCCTTTTCTTTAGTCACCTCCTGGCTTGTGACCACCGAGTGGGCCAAGTCCATCACAAGAGAGACATCTTTTGGAACTGTGCCCTGGCGGGTGGAATTACTAGACTTCAACCCACCCCAGCAAAGCAACAAAAACCTACTGTGCTCATTATTCCATGAGCAGCTTGGTGCCTCTTTCACCCAGTTGCTGATTCTGTTCAGCTGCATTTCCCTAAAGCAAGCTTGGCCTATACAGAAGTGTGTGCTGTGGCAATATTTGGCCTGGTCTTGTTTCTACCATCTGCGGGTCAAAAGATCTTATATTCCAGTATCAATCCCTCAACACCCATTCACTTGGCACAGACAGCCTTCCCAGACCCCACTTCTCCAAGTGTGCTTTCCGCTCGCTCCTCTAACCCAAGGGCCCTCCCTCTGTGTACTTGCGTCCTGCAATGGGACTGTCTACACCGCAAAACCCATCTACACCATCTACACCTTGAGCTCTGTGTATCTTCTCATTGCAAAGCCAAGGGCATCCAATCATTTCTGCATTCGTACTTGACCTTAACTTAAACTAATGTCTTCCACAATAGGCTCACTGGGTTTTGCCCATCATTTATGTCTATGGTTTTCAATTCCATTCTGGCTTATTTTTATAAGGGATGATTGAATAATACCTGGGGTGTTTAAATTTTTTTTAATTATTAAGAGTAAAACACACATTATGAAAAATGATGGACTAAGTGAGTTGCAAGCAAAGGGAAGTATTCTGAAGGGATTAAGAGCAATATGTCTTATACTATAATAAATGATTTTATTTAAACAGTCACTGTATTTTTTGAACACCCCTCACTGATCAAATGCTGATAGCAATTTCTATCAAATAAAAAACATGATGTTGTGCCCTCATACACCCTATTCACCAGATCTGGCACCATGATACTTCTGGCTTTCCTGAAAGTCAAAAGGACCATGAAAGGGAACCACTGTGAGTCCTTTCAAGACACTGAGGCAGCCAGAACAGTGCAGCTAAAGACATTCAGAAAAGAGGACTCCAGAGCTGCTGCAGAAGAGGCAAGAACCATGGGATAAGTTTAAAGCAAGAGAGAATATTTTGAGGGGATCCATGGCAATGTGTCTCTTACTGTAATGTTTTTAAAAATTAGCATTCATTGTTTTTCAGTAATACCTCATAGCACTGAGAAGATGCTATGACATGACCCATTCCTCCAAGTCCAAGCAGGGCTGCCCCAGCCCAGCCTCTCTGACACCTTTCTTCAGGGAGGCTTCCTGAGCACTACTGCCAAGCCCTTACTATGGTGCTATGTGGTGGCTTTGGGCAATTTACTAAATCATGTCTTCTTTCCTTGTTCTCTCTCTCCTTCTTGGGCCTGGTAATAGTACTTGGTAATCTTTCCCACTGAGCGAGTAAATAGTTGCCTATTCTGGCCTTCAGTTTAATGTAATGAATGAGTTACACATTCTTTTGTGAACTGTAGGCGAGGCAGATGAAAACCAAGGTGAAATGCTCTCATCTTGGGGTCACTGTGGGAGTGGGCAGGCTCTCTTTAACTTCCGGTCTGCATCAGGCAGAGCCAACCAACTCAGATTGAAACTATCCAGAAAAAAAAATTCAAGTTGCTTCTGTACTGAACATGGTAATTTCTTTCTTGTGATTATTCCCAAAATAATAGCAATTATTTACCCCCCCAAAAGGGAAAAAGAACAACAACAAAATATCTCCAACTATTTGCATAGCATTTACATTGTATTAGCTTTTATGCGCAATCTACAGATGGCTGACAATGTAGGGAGGGATGTGTGCAGCTTATGTGTGTCAGTACCACAACATTTTAAACAAAGGGCTTGGACATCTGTGGAGTACGGAATCTGAGAGGGATCATATTTCTCAGTGAATCAGAAGTGTCCATATTTATTGTGCTTTTTCTTTTCCAACAGGAAAAGATGCTGGCTTGGAGGATACTGCTCAACAAAGGTAACAGGTTGGCCTGGTAGTTTTCCTTGTGGATGGAGAAAGAAACACCATGCAGGTTGCTCCCCAGAGCCGACCCCTGGTCAGGCCCTACAGGAAACAGCCCAGGTATGGATGGATGTGCTCACTTAGCCAAGGATCCAAATCATTTGTGCATCCAATAGGTGAGGCTCCCTCCTGAGCAAGAGAAAAACTGCAAAAATAAACTCGGTGTTCCCAGCAGCACAGGAGCACTCTCTGCCCTCTATCTCCTCCCCACCTCCAACCCACATGCAACCAACCTTCACCAAAGAGGAGCCGAGAAGGATTTGCAAAAGTCACCTGTATTCCAGCCAAAATATCTTTAAAAAGAAATCCCTTCGAAAAGGGAACAAACTACATAAGATACAATACATTTAAAATATGTATTGAAATTACAAATCAGACGTTTCCGTGGGGATTCCAAAGTACAAAGCATAACAGGAAGAAAGCATTCCAACAGGGCTTTTGTACATCACAGTGTCGGTGGCACAACACGGACTGACGCTGCAAAGGACACAAAACCGAATTCGTTTCGTTTTTGTTCGACCACCACTCGTCAAATACATAATGCAGACATGTGCATGACTACTTCATGCATATTTTTATACAAGATTAAAATACACCCATAGCCAAATGGGCAAAGAAAAAAAGAACGAAGACCAGGCACGCAGCTACCCTAACAGAAGGCTCCTGAAATCGTGGAAGACGAGATCACACAAATTAGAGGGCAGTGATGGAGACCACGGGGCCTAAACATAAACCAGCATGCTCCTTACCTGCGATACACTAGCAATTACACTTCCATGCAGGCACTCTGCTGAGTCAGGGGCTTTTGCTGATAATCCATCAAATCTCTCCATTTTATTTGTTTTCATAAGGGCTTAGGTTAATTATGAGAAAGGAAACAGGCTTTGGTATTTTTTAAGAGACCTTCACGAAGCTGTATACATGCAAAGAATTTTCCCTTGATGGTCTGTGATTGACATAGGTATATACACAGGTGCATTGACTAATAAGTGGTGATCTGGGAAACAGCCCAGAATCCCACTCTGGTTCTCTCCAATCCCCTTATTTTGAAAGGCTACCAAAGGAAACATTTTCTGTCCTGATTTGCTAAATAACCTTTTCCTTTCATAAAGGAAGTCAAAAAGGTGAAACTCATCTCGATGCCATTTTAGTGAACTCTCCCCACAATGGACACTGTGTTCTCATCAGGAATTATTGACCTGGGTCCCAATTCAGGTTTTCTGTGGTTGGTTATTTTGTTTGTCTAGCTTTTTTCAGACAAGATCTTGCTATGTAGTTCAGGCTGGCCTTCAACTCCTATGTAGTCCAGGCTGGCCTCAAACTCATGGTGATCCTCCTGCTCAGCCTCCCGAGTGCTGGGATGCACCATCATGCCCAGCCCCAGTCAGTTTTATGGAATAATATTCTGCAAAGATACAGAGGTGGCAGATGACAGTTCCTTGGCCTGAGCCACTCCTGAGAGGTCAAGAGGAATCGCTGATGTGCACATGATGTTTAGCTGAGATGCTAGGTCAACCCTGTCCTGCTAGCATCCACAGTGACTGTCTTTAAGGTGGTGGCCCTGGGTGAGGTGCAAAGCTCAGATCACTGGATCACAGGATCCAGAAAACCTGGTAACAGGGTCAGTTGCCAAATGTCCTCAGATAACTGACAAGTCAACCACAACTTCTACAGATCCCTACCAGGTCAGCCCTGAAGCACACATGGCTGTCTAAGGTTCTTTCCCAGTCTCCTGAACTTAATGGTCACTAAATAAATGGGTGTCAAGTGATTCTGGACATCAAAGTGTAAAGCATCTCAAAAAAAAATGAAAGCCACTTCTCACCTGGGAGAAACCACAGTGAGTGATAGGAACAAGTCCATGAACTAAATGCAGAACTCTCTGGGTTTTATTGGGAAGTGATGGCAAGACCAAAGCTCTCCTTCCCATCTTCCATTTGTATCTCACAGCAAGCATGGGAAGACTGCATCCCCATAACCAATGGACACGACACTCTTCTCCCAAGGAAGCCGAGCAGGGGAATGGAAGCGTATGCATGTCAGTGTGAACCCGGTATTTGTAGAGGGAAGGGGCAGTTTTAATTTTATTACTGTATCACACTGAGAAGAGGGAGGTGTACTTGGCACAAAAGCTGAGCTGGCAGGTGCCTCTGGCTGTCCCCAGAACTGCTATCGTCCCTGCCTGGATTGAACCACGTGTTGGCAAAACACAGCAGGTGAAGGCACAAGGAGGGCTGGGGCCACAGATATGCATGATTAGGCCAGAGAGTCTTCGGGAGGCAGGAGGAAAGTCTGCCCCTCTAGGAAAATGGGAACCTGAGCTACCGTCCTGGAAACGAAATCTTCCACAGCTCTCTTTCCCAGCCTAAGGACAAGGGGTACTGTATGGACTCAGGCACTGGATGAGAGGAAGTGGGTATCATGCTGCCCCATGCGCCACTGCACACAGAGCCACAGGCTTGTGACCTGTGATGGGCATTTTTAAAGGGCGGTGGCCAGATGGCTGCATCTACAAATTGCAGGCTGAGGTCTTGAGCCTCTGAGCAGGGTGTGAGGCTGCTCACCCATTCCAATGTCTCTAACTACACAGAAGCCCAAGACCAGGCTTCTCCTAGGAAGATGACCACAGCCATGTTCTTATTTAATTACTGAGCTTTTACACTGCAATCATAAGGAGAACACTTTGGACATAATTTTGACATGGGCTGATCTTCTCAATGGTTTTACTTGCATGAAGGAAATCACGATTAGTGGTGAAGAGAGAAGTGATTCTGTTTTTTCTCAGCTGTTCATTGTCAAGAAATAGAAAAGAAATCTCTAGACAGAAAAAAAGAGGACCTGAGATGAGCACACACTCATGTCATCAAGGACACACATGATAACCATGTTTAAAAATGTGCTTGTAATGAGCCAACGAGGGAGAGAGAATTTTTTGTTTTACTTCCTCGTAGATCACTCAGTAGGTCTTAAGAAATTGCACTGTAATAAATCTGCAATGTTTGCCTTTTGCTCACAACAAGTACATTTGGCTTCGGAAGTCAATTCTCCATGAGAAAATACTTTCTCCACTTTTTAAAGTCAATTGATGGAGTAATGTGCATGCTGTTATTGATCCATGCATTATTGCCATGGAAACAGTCACACACCACCCACCCGATAAAGGGCAAAGTGATAAAATTCCCACATCAAAATAACTAAGGGAAATGAATGGTTTCTTGTTTTTCTCAGCAAGGGCAAACTGGCTAACTAGAGGACCTGAAACTGTGAGACATGATTTTTCAAAATTACATGATTCGTTTAAAAAATGTGGAAATCCAGAAAACTCTTGCTTGGTGTCCAAAATTCCCCCAGGCTCTGGCAGAAGGCCCTGTATCTGAGGACAGAGTAGGCAATTTTCTTCTTACTCCTTGAAAACTGGGGCAAGAAGCTTAACCATGGTGACTCTGAATAGAACTGCTTCCAAGTAAAACACTGGGCTTGAAGACACTAATACAACAGTATTTGCTGCTACCTGGGCGAAAAGGGATGAACCCTGTACACTGAATCACCGAAGAAGAAACAAAAGGCAAATCTAGCTGAGATGTTCCTTTAAACATGTCAATATTTTCAGGAAAATGTGACAAACCCAGGAACCGTGTATATCACAGTACACAGTTCACAGCATTCAGAAAGTTATTACAGCAAGTTTCAAGAAAAACTCAGAGTGCATAAGGCTTTCTAGTCTGAAAAGTGGTCAAGCCAGAAAAGTCATTTACCTGTAACTTCTTAAAATGCACATTTCAAGAAAGGCATAGGGTGGCTTATATGCACCTTGTTGATTTTCACTATTCAGTTGGGAAAAAAAAAAGCCTTCTAAAAAGGATTTTACTAAATGCCATTAGTAATAAAAACAGTTGTCATAAACAGAATGCCTTTCTCAAGCTGGAACACTGGGATTCCGCCTGAAGAGAGCTGTGATCCTTGGAAAACTTTTTCTTCACACCGCATGGTGCCATCTTGGAGTCAAGAGATGATGGACGATGCTCGTTCAAGGTCAAGGGCTCCTCTATTCCACCTCCCCTACACTTCTAGTCTATGCCTCTGGGAGAAAACTGCCTAGTGCACTTCTTCCCACAGCACCGGTCAGATCTCTAGAGGCTGATTCTGTGGGATATGCCCCCCCACACCGGCCTTGCCTTCCCCATGCCTAGGTGACCTCAGCTGGGGCCTTGGCAAATGTTCTGACATTGGTCCCTGAAATCACGGCATCCAGCCTGACACTGTGAAGCTTAATGGGGCACATAAGGCAATAAAAATGTTTAGTGAGAGGGGGACAGTAAGGGTGGGGTGGGGGAGCCACTCTCCAGAAACAGAGCTCTCCTTCCAGTAGCATCCCTTCCTCTAGGTGGGCAGTGGGTCATCGTCACCTCTACTGCACTTGCACTTGCAGCAGAGTACAAATGGGGTGGCCAGGAGCAGAAAAGGAGAAGCCACCAGAAGCAGGAGCCCAAATCCAGCAAAGATGCCCACGACCTGGAAGAAGACAAAGAAAGGAAGTAAGGAAGGATGGCTTGCAGTTTCCATTGCTAAAATATACACCCACAACCACCCATTACCCATCCATCCATGCGTCCATGCATCCATCCAGCCTGGCATTTAACCATTTAACCATCCACTACCATTCATCTATCCATTCAGAGAAGCATCCATTCACGTACCTTTCCACTTAGGGATTAATCTACCCGTCTGTCCATCCATCGAACCATCCACTCATGTATTGGTTGATCTACCCATCTATTCAACCACCTATAGATTAATCTCTCTATATACCTACCTATCCATCTATCCATCTATCCATCCATCCATCCATCCATCCATCCATCCAACCACTTACCCATCCACCCAACTATCTGTCCATCATCCATATTTCCTTCACTTCACTTCTGACCTCCTTCATTTCCTGTATCCTCCCTTGCCTTTTTTTCTCTCCCTCCATCCATCTATGTAACCACTTAACCAATAAGCCCCTCCCACCCAACAGCCAGTCTGAAACAGGCAATGTAGTAGGTACAGCAAATACAAGGGGGTCTGAAATCTTGGCCTTAAGGAACACCCCATCTATAGAGAAAGACCAGGACTTAATCGGCCAACAGAGGTACATCTTACTGACACTGCTCTGGGGTTCTAGCTGCAAAGGGATTCCAAGTGACAGCTATGACATGTACTAGAGGAAAGAACAGTTCCTAGTGGGAGATGGCCTGGATTATAGAGATGAGGAGATTATTAATATACAAAAAAGAATCCCTGGGTATATATAAGCGCTGAAAGGAATGGGCTCCAAATGCAGATATGTTTAAAGGAGCATGGGGTTCGCTTTTTGCGTGGTTTTGCCTGACAGCTACATCTCTCCCAGGCGGAAGTGTGCAGAGCGGAGACTGGAACACGGGGTTAGACCACCACCTAGTGTTCAGAGCCATAAATACATATGGACAAACTGGGCATGTGCTTCTGATTCCAGCTCCACTTCTCCTTGGGCCTGTTTTCTCAATTGTAAAATACACAAACACGGCTAAAGATTTCTGAGGGCTATTATTGGCTCTAAAAAGGCTATGTGCTAAAGCATCCCAAATGTGTGAAAGAAAGGCTACCCTGCCTTCAACTTCTTCCAAAAACCAACACACACACACACACACACACACACACACAACTTGCAAAGCATGCACACTTATGAAGACTATGTTTAATAAATGGGGTCAGATTGCACTGATGAGTTACATGGTGCCGGTGCTAAGAACCCACTGCTGCTGCCCAGCTGGAGATGTTCACTTAGCGAATCACACTGGGCGAATGTGACTGTGCTCCGCAGCATCGCTATCTCCAAATCCATACAAACACACAGTGAGAATGACCATCTCAAAGAAGCCACGCACACTCTGCAATTCAATCTATGCCCACGTCATTGACCCCATGCTCCCGTTCTTGCCCGAGATGCTACCTTGGTTTCTCATTCTTTCTCGTTTATTACCTCGCATGCTATTTGATACGTTGGGTGACCAAGCCATGACCCAGTGGTGATAAAGTGAGGCAGATGTTGCCACAAGAAGCAGCTGACAGGAAATGAGACCAAGGCAAACATCACAAAGCAAAACCAGTCGACGAAGGCCGGGGATATAGCTCAGTGGCACAGTGCCTGCTTAGCAAGTGCAAGTTTTTGAGCTCGATTCCTGGTTCCGCGCCCCCCAGAAAACCAATCAGCGAACATGCAATGAATAAGCACCAGGCACCGAGTCCTGTATGGTAGGAGCGGGAGGGCTGGGTGGCAGTTCAGGGTCCTGGGAGTCACCACCCAACACATAGTGACATCTGTCTTGGCAAACCCTGAGCTCTGCAGAAGTGAACCCATGGCCCTGATTCCTTAGGCTGTACTCTGGGAAAAACCCAGAACATATGCTTTGTGAGCCACTGCAGGTCTCCAGCCTGCTCAGCACCTCGCTTGTGAGAAATGTCCACACTGCTCATGGAATGGACCAGCTACAGAGACTAGCCATGCTCTGAGTGAACTGGAGAGTTTATCTTGAAACCTCATTTGAGGGCTGGGGAAAAGCGAAACTGCCATGAAGGAACAGAACACCTTGATCTCACTGAAACCTGCACCACAACATGCGCAGAGCAGGACATATGCAGGACACACAGAAGAAGAGATGGTGACAAGGACCGGGCGGCAGTGACAGCAGGGGCCAGGAAGAGGGACAGGGAGAGCACACAAGTGTTGGTCTGGAGGGGGCAAGGGGGGAAAGGAAAGACATGACCGGCAAACCCAGGGTTCTCCCAGGGGCTTAGACAGGGCCCCATGCAGGGCCTTGGCCACGGGCCGCTTGCCCTTCAGCTTGGTGACGATGAACGTGAGGATTTGGCCACGTGAACCCCAGACACCATGCCTTGGGCTTCCCAAAGCACCACATCCCTGCCCAGAGCCTAGACTGGGGAGAACATGGGGTCAAAGTCACAAATGTCCACTAGTAGAGGCTGACTGCACTCTGCTAGTGCAGCCAGTTATAGCAACGGAGTGTTAACTTCACAACAGACCCGCACAAGGATATCTGGATTGTTAATCTATAGCAGCTTTATTGAGATAGAAATCCCATCTCAAATAACTCACTCACTCCTGGCTCTCAAATCAAGCCATCACTGTTTGCCCATTATCCTTTCCTGGTATCAACCTGCTCATCTAGGAAGCTCAGCATTCAGTGGTATCCATAGATAAAAGACACACAGCCGAGGTCACGAGTAACACACAAGTGTTTTGTCTGATGTGACCTTCCTCCTGGGCCCAGGAGGAAGCCAGCAAGAGCCATATCTCCAGCTCAGCCTCTTTGTACAGCAGATCTTTAATCAATGTGTCTTCTAAAACTGGCACACACCAGGCACACCCATGCTGCCGTATGCACACATGCATGCTCACACACACCCTCTCCTGAGATTGAAGTTTCAGGTGCACAGCATCTTACCTGTGTCCGATGCCAGATTACAGAAGCCCGGGAGTGGCCCAGCTTATTGCGGCAGGGTCCCTTGTCATAGTGGATCAGGAGGAAGTCATCCTGTGAAGCCAGTAAAGGGCAGTGGTGAGCATCGTGACTCTGCTAGGCTCCCTGGTGTCTGGGGCCTGAGCTGTGTGCTTCCTCCCTCTGCATGCACTACACACCTGGCTGCTGTCACACAGGGCAGCTGTCACCTCTGGGAGAATCCCAGGGAGCCTAGCCAGCCTGGTGCACCAGAGGGAGTTTGGGTTTGGACTTCAGGCTCTGTTACAAAGCAGGACCCTGGCACTGGGGTTCTGTTCAGGGTTTGCAGGGAAAAGCAAATCTCTGCTGCCTACTAAAGGGCCAGGTCTGTGCCAACTCTGAGAACTCCTCCTGAGCATGGCTATGTCTCACAACCGAGCTCCATCCCTACAGAGTCACCCTGGGATCGCACCATGGGTTTCACCCTGGTCCCGGCCACTGCCGGCTTCTCCCCTGAAGAGTGCTCCCTCCAATGCTAGGACCACTACGAGCTTTGTGTTCTGAACCAGCCCAGGGACTATCATGTCCCTGTGACTGCCCTGATGTCCTGACTGAGCCATGTCTTCCCTCTGGGTCCCCTCCAGGGGCTCCATCCACCTGCGTCTCCAGGACAACCCTCCCCATATCCTCTCGCTAATGATGCTCCCCAGTGCAGGCCCAACACGCCAAGCTCCTCAGTACCATCCTTGCTTTTAGGGTGCAATGGCAGGGCCCTCACTGGATGCTGTAAGTGAAGGCAGCTGCCACCCACCCTCACTTTCTTCCCTAGAGCCGCATCTGGGAAAGGCAGGACCGATGAACTTCCAGCCTCCCCAGCCAGACTACTGTCTTTGACGAAGCCATTTCTTGCCACTTCTGTCCACCCTGAGCTCCAAATAGCTCTTCCCTCTATTCCAACCTTAAGGCTCGCCCCACCAAGACCACTTCAAGGGCCTTTACCCAGTCACACTTCCAGACTGCTTCTACCAATGTCTCATGCCACGGCTCTGACAAAGACTCTGTAACTGTTTTCTCAAAGAAGCCAAGCCACACAGCACCACTTGGTTTAAAAGGCTTGGATAGCTGGTGTGCTGGGCAGCACTGGCCACCACAGCCCTGGGCGTGGCCCCCCAAGACCTCTATTGCAGCCCCATCAGACGTGTCCAGCTCAGGCTATATCCTGAGTGGCAAATACCCCTTTACAAACCCTAACCGTAACTGTAACCCTAACCCTAACCCTTGTGTTAGGTTAGCAAAAAGCAAGTGGACCTGTGTGGTCACTAACAAGGCCAGAGACACCTTCTTGTCCATCTTGTCCAGCTCTGTGGCAGCTGCTGGCCTCAGGGTCTTCTTCCTTCTTCTGCTGAACCATCTCTCACTTGACCTCAGGTCGTCAGCCACCCCAAGCAACCCTGATCCAGTACGGTGCCACCCCAAGGGCTGCCACCGGGCTTCACGCCCATCCCAAGCAGTTGCTTCTTCTTCCTAGAGATGCTGGGGTGCAGCATGCTACGGGGTTTCCAGCCAGGGAGGACTGGCTCTTCCACCTCCAGATCTATAGATCTACTTTTTTTTGAGACAGGGTCTGGCTATATAGTTCAGGTTGGCCTTCAACTTGCTTGTGTAGTCCAGGTTGGCCTCGGACTTGCAGAGATCTTCCTACCTCAGCCGCCTGAGTTCTGGGATGAC
The DNA here is from genome assembly GCA_004027595.1 of Dinomys branickii. Lineage (NCBI taxonomy): Eukaryota > Metazoa > Chordata > Mammalia > Rodentia > Dinomyidae > Dinomys > Dinomys branickii. Next base: position 72,533 of record PVLD010008224.1, on the reverse strand, counting down.
AGGCACGCATCATCATGCCCAACAAGATCTGTAGATCTGCACGCTTAGCACATTCTCCAGAGAAAAAGAAGAGCTGTTCAAGATGGGTTTTCTAGACAGGTCTGGGCTAGGTGCCCACCTGTCATCCCAGTACTCTGGGAGGCTGAAGCAGGAGAATCTCAAGTTTGAGCTCAGCCAAGGCAACTTTAAGAGTTAGCAAGAGACTGTTTCAAAAATATATATATAGATAGACAGATAGAGAGAGAGAGAGAGAGAGAGTGCTAGGAATAGGGCTCAGTAAAGGCCCTGGATTCAGTTCTCAGGAATACATAGACACACACACACACACACACACACACACACACACACACACACAAGTATAGTAGGTATACTTGTGTGTTTTCTTACCCCTTCACCAAGGCATCCTCCTAGCACATGCCTGAGTCTATCTGTGATGTTGCATTTACTGACGAAGCCCCTGGGTGGAAGGGTACCAGGCACTACTGGGAATCTAGCAGGATTCTTGTGGCAGGAGCTATTTCCCTTGCTGTTGTTCAGGGAAGTCTCAAACTCCGAGGAGACACAAACAATGGCACAAGCTACAGAAAGCTACAACCACCTCCTCATGCAAAAATAAGCCCCCTTTTTTTTGGTACTGGGAATCAAACTCAGGATCTTGCACTTGCCAGGCAGGTGCTGTGCTGCTGAGCTATCTCCCTAGCCCTAAAAAAATCCCTTTGAGCAGACAAGCTCTCCGAGGTTTAATGCTTCTGGTCCAACTCTGGCTTTGAGCACCCCACCCCAGAGATAAAAGATCAGAGACCGGACACTGGGTCTTTTGCTCACCAATCAGGGACTTTGAAGAAATGCTGATAAACCCCTCAAATTCCCCCTGGAAAATGGTAATAAGAATCCCAGCAGCTGGGTATGGGGGTGCCCACCAGTAGTCCCAGCACTCTTGGAGGCTGAGGCAGGAGGATCACAAGTTCCAGCCCAGCCTGAACAACTTCCTCACTTAGGGAAATGCTGTCTAAAAGTAAAATATAGGGGCCAGGGATGTAGCTCAGTGACACAGTTCCTGCCTAGCAAGCACAAAGTCCTCAGTTCGATTCCCGATTTTTAAAAAAAGTTAAAAATAAAAGCCGCCTAAGTGTGGCGCCCTGGTAACAATACGAAGAGGCAGAAGCAGTGCAGAGTGACTTATAACTGCTGCATGCCTCTGTGTGCACACAACTGTGTGCTGGTGGAAATGCTCCTCCTGAAATACCCTCCATGCTCCTCCCCTGAAATGCAATCCTGGCTGGCGTCCAGCCCTGACGCTCTGAGCACTAGTGAAATCACTATGAATGTCCTTGATAAGTTGCCCACATAGGAACTTCCCTCTCCTTCCAAAACTGCTCCGTGTAAAAATGGTCATTTCTCAGCAGTTCTTCATTCCAAAGCAAAACAGGAAGTTCTTGGTTGTGAGGAAAGTTTAACAGAGGAAAAGTACTGGGTGGATCTCCTGGGTCAGGGCAGGCGCTGGATTTTAGGACCAGAGCAGGCAGAGAACAGCTGCTTCCAGGGCCCCTGAAAGGAGCAAGATCCAGGCTTCCTTCTTTCTTCCTTCCTTTCGTGGGAAGGAGCAGCAGGAACTAGGATAAAGCCAAGTATCAAGCACTTTCTCCACCCATTTCTAGTACTCCCCTACAGGGTCCTCAGGGGTAGCAAGTTATAAACCAGGTACTTCACTTCCTCCCACTTCCGAGGAGATACACCACGCAGTAAAGTGCAGGCCGGATATACAGACTATAGCATCGTTCAGTAAACAATTTCCTAAACACCTGGGATATGGTAAAAACATGCAAAAGGGACGCTGTAGGCTGTGGAGTCCTTTAACTGTCTGCCCAAGCCTGCCTCGCCCTGCCACAGGGTCAGAGAATGGCCTTGACTTCAGCTCAACAAAAGGAATCTGGCAACAGATTCATTCAACCTGACCAGGCAGAGGAAACGAAAACCTTCAAAACAGAATGGAAATATCTCTTCCGGATCTGTTCAGCTGTACCGGGTGCCAGGTAAACTGAGTAATTTAAAGTTAATAATAGAACCATGGGCTTTTGAAAAAACAACTCCAAAAGCAATCGAGAGCTAACTAATTTTTGTAATCTCAAGACCTATTTCCATGTTTCATGTTCTATCGCAACAAGATACTCATTTACTTCCTGACCATCCATCCACCTGGCTGTTCTGAGGAGAAGCAGACTTTGTGCAAAGTTGATCCGCTCTGTTGATGCCCTACGCTCCAGTGTGAGCGTGCAACCATTTCTCTGCACCTTCTCGACACCCTGAGCTAAGCGAGCTAAGTGAACAGTTTGGACACAGTCACCCAGCAACTGTTCTGTTAGACAGTCAAGGTAAGAAAAAAGACTTGAGGCAGACGAACTCCCAGGAAAACACAGATGCAGACCCTCCACTGTTGGAACCAGATCTCCAGGCTCACACTGTTGTTGACTGAACTGAAGGCAGTCATTTCTGCTGTACAGAACAGCCAAAAACACATGCTTTCCAGGACGCTTCAGTTTGCACCAACAACTGCTCCCCATTTAGATAACCAGATCTGGTATTTACATATAGCTTCAAAATGTATTTACAAGTGGACTCTGCTAAAAGTCAAACCACAGCACCATCACTGCGGCAGGAAGCCAACCCCCTACCAAGGCCAAGGAGGAGAGCCGGAAGTTGAAAAGCACCTCTTGCAGCAGGCCTGCGAGCCCCCAGAAAAGCCTGGGGCTGGGTGCGTGAGGTGCTGCAGGTGTCAGGGTCAGAAGGAACCGCATGCAACACTGCTCGTTCCTCTCTCTGGGCCTGGCCAGATCCTGCTGCACAGCAGGCATAGAATGTGTGAGAGGACACTTGGGTCAGGCAGCCACAGAGGCCATGAGTGTCCCTCTCCATAGAGAGCGAAGGACACACTCATTTCCTGCCGTGCAGATGCCATGGGTGTCAAGCAACAACAGAAAGTGCCTATGCCCGTGCCCTGTCATCTCTGCTTCCACTTACCCTTGCTATGCCTCTAAGGGTCCCAGCAATAGGTGGACTATTTACGCCTCTTCCAACCAAAATTCTCTCACAGAAGCCCTAAGCGCCAGCGTGTCCTCGTCAGGAGGCTGGGTTTTTGGGGCTGATTGGATGGGACTTGACAATGGCATTGAAGGGCCAGGTCAGTGTCCTATGGAGAAGACGAGAGTTCTGCCTCTCTCTGTCACATGAGGCCACAGGGAGAAGGCAGCTGTCTAGACCCCAGAATGGAGCTCTCATCGGGAACCAGCTCTGCAAGGACCACAGGCTTTTGTTTGCTTATAAGACAGGGTCTCACTACATAATTCAGGCTGGCCTCGAACTCACAGCAGCCTCCTCAGCTTTAAGAAAGAAGCATATCTCCTTTAGGCCACTCTGTCTCTATCACAGCACTTACACTGATCAGGTCAGGTCCCTCTTAAATAGGAGTCAAGGTTCTGAGAGGCCCACCCAGAGAAGTAGCATCTTCATCAACCCAGAAAAGCACCTCCTGGGTGGGAAATATAGCTCAGTGGCACAAGTGCTTGCCGGCAAGTGCAAGGTCTTGAGTTCGATTTCCGGTACCAAAGAAAAAATGAAAGAAAAGCACCTCTCGGAGTTCCTGCCCTGTATGCCGGGAGTGGCCACCATGCGCTTTAGGACACAGCAGGCTCTTATGCTCCCTGACTCTGGCACATGCACACACACAGCCCAAGCCCACAGCCAACTCACGTCCAGGGATTCCAGGCAGTACCAGCAGAAGGCATGTTTGCAGTTCTTGCACATCATCTGAGCACACCCCTCGTCCCGCTCAATGTACACTTTGCACTTGGGGCAGCGCTTGATGGGGACGGCATCCTCGTCAAGCTTGAACCCGGAGCTGTGGGAGAAAGTGCACGAGAGACTCCAAGCCTGGGGCCTGCACCCCACTGAGAGCCCTGCCCACCTGCAGAGGCTGAGACCTCTTCTTGGCAAAGGAAATAAAGAAAGCCAACGGACCAGGAGCTAGCCAGTGTGGCAGTGCCCACCTATAATACTGCCATGGTGAGAGGCTGAGGCAGGAGAAGTGAAAGTTGAAGCCAAGCCTGGGTGGTGTATCAACTTAGCGAGACCCCATCTCAAAATTTGAAAGGCCTTGCAATGGCACTCTACGCAAAGCCCTTGGGTTGAATCCCCAGTATGGGAAAAAAAAAAAAGAAAAACAAAATGAAGACTCCAGTACCTGTCAAACAACAGACAGAAGGGCAAAGAGAACATTTCACCTGAAAAATAAACAAAAAGGCCAGACGTGACAGTGCATACTTGAAATCCCAGCACTCAGAGGGCTGAGGCAGGAGGACTGCCACGAGTTCAAGGCCAGTCTGGGCTACATAGTGAGTTGTAATCCAGCCTGAACTACATAGTAAGATCCTGTCTCACAAAACAAAACAAGGGCCAGGGATATAGCTCAGTGGCATAAGCACTTGCCTGGCAAGTGCAAGGTCCTGAGTTCATATCCCCAGTACTGCAAAAAAATAAACAAACAAACCAAACAAAAACAAACAGGCATGGCCTGGTGTTGCTTGCCCACAATCCTAGCGCTCCGGGAGGCTGAGCCAGGAATTCACACTGTGCCCAGGGTTACAATGAAGGGAACAGTCTCCAAAAAGAACACAGAGGGTGGATGACCCAGCCTGCCCTGGGGGCTGGAATCAGGACAGCAGGGACAGGAGCCTGCCTAGCAGGTGGCCAGGAGTCTCAGGGACAGGTGAAGAGTAGAGGAGGGATGCTGTTGGCCCAGGAGTGAGTGTGCAAAGTGCACGTGACAATGGGTGTGCAGCAGAGCAGCACAGCGACAGGGCCCTCGGCTGGTACACAGCAGGGGAACCTCATTCTGGGCACTGGGGCCCGGGAACCACAGTTTCGGGAAGCGGGTAAACAGGCGCCGTGGGCAGTCACACAGCTGAGCCAAACCACGAGACACCACACATTTGCCTGGGAGAAAGCCCTGGGTGTTATTGATTTCTTACTGTCCACTCAGCTGAATTTCAAAGTGCATGCAACAAGGTTGCAAAGTCCACCTGGGCAAGGAGCCGGGCCATCTGCTGTGGGGCTGGCAGAGGCCAAAAACACAGCAGGGCTTTCCCACCTCTTTCTCCAGACTTGGGATTTCAGGGCGACACAGCCCCTTGGCCTGAGGCTGCTGCAGACCTGCATTTGGTGATGCTTCTGGTTTCCATCATGCCTGCCCCAGGGCCCTTCCTGTGCACACATTTCCCGCACAGATCACTTTCAACCCATGCAGCCTTAGAGAAAGAGCAGGTGTCACGGGACTCAAGCTCTGCATAGCAATTCACATGGTGCCAGATCAGGTAAGTAAGGTGGGTGAGGGCCGGCCCCGTGCTTGTACGAGCTGCCTTTCCACTGGACGGCCCTTGGCAGCAGCACTCACCGTGATTTTGGTCAGAGCTTGTACAGCCCCTCAGCAAAGAGGACTCCAGGGCTGCTGCAGAAAGTGGCCAGGACGATGGGTGAGCATGTTCGGAGTGAGAAGTGAGGGTTCTGAGGGGGTTCGTGGCCATGTGTCTGTTACTGTAACACTTTTTCTAAGTTTAAACATTCACTTGTTCTGGGCAGGCAGAGTGCAGTGCAGTTCTCAGGCATCTTGCTAAGTGCGTGGTCTCACACAGTGAATGAACCATGGAGTGTGGGGCCATGGGGTAAGCGCAGGCATAATAAGGGGCATGAATGTGATCAAAATCCCTATACACTGAAATCCCCCGAACCTGTGAAACTTGGAGAATAGGCATGTATGAATCTGCCAAAAATGAAACCCATTTCTCTGCATAACCAATATATATTAATAAAAAAAGTGGAAAAAGTAAATGCTGATGTTCAGAACAAAAAGGAATTAAGTAGCTGGGTATGGTGGCACACACCTCTTACCCCAGCACTTAGGATGCTGAGAGAGGAGGACGGCCTTGAGTTAGAGGCCAGTCTGGGCTACACAGGAAGACCATACCTCAAAAAACAAAATGAATTAAAATAGGACAGCATGCTGGTGATTGCCGCTTTCAATGGAGTGGTCTCTGAGAGGTGACGTTAAAGCCGTGTACTTTTAATTATCTAAAAAATAAAAGGAAATAAACCATCAAACAGCTTCAGGAGGGGATGAGCCCTCAGGAGGCAGAGTGGGTGTTGAGACTGGTGAGTCTGTGGCCACATGCTCTCTGAGGCACTTCTGGGAGGGAAGCAAACCCCCTCCCCCTCCCCTTCCAGTCCGCCCTCGAGCGTACCTGGTCTCCCCTGGGAGAAAAGTGATGGGCATGGTCTCAGGGCAGCCCTGGCCAGGATGCCAGCGAGCTTTGCAGGCTGAGCAGAACTCCATGTGGCACGATTTGCATTGCACCAGCTGTGGCGTCTGCAGCCCCAGGTCCTGGAGCTGACACACAGCCTGACAGGTGGATGCCGGGCACCAGGTCCGGCAGGGATCGAAGAGCACCTCTAGGGTAAAGAGAGAAATGGGTCAATCAGACCTGGGAGGATGAAGGGCCCAGCAGTGACGACCACATCCAAGGGACAAAGGCAGACATAGCAGGTCTCACGACTGCAGGTCTTATGCCACTCTCTCCCCTAGGTTCCTGGCTCGACCTGCACGCTCTGGGATTAGCCCCGAGTCTTTTCACTCTGAAAGCTGTGCCCACCTCCAGGCTGGGCCTGTCTTCTTCCTTCCTTATAAGCTGGCCTGGTGCTCAGCACACAGGATGCAATTGTAAAACGTTTGAAAAACCATGGAAAAGTCCTCGGAGGCTGGGGCAGGAGGATCATAAGTTGGAGCCCAATCTGGACAACATGAGAGAATCCCATCTCAGAAAAAAGAAAAGAAAGAAGAACTATAAAGGGCTGAAATGTCATTCCATGCAAAGGCCCTGGGTTCAGCTCCCAGTACTGCAAAATAAAGGGCAAAGAGGAAAGACAGGAAGAAAGGTGGCTGAATTATTCTAACCAGACCTGCCCTGCCTAAGGCTGTCTCCCCTCTCAAATGTAAACCTACATCATGAGCTAAGTGCTCAGTAAAAGTAATCCAGTACCAGCCAAGTTTGGCCTTTAAACTGGATCCCAAGTTACCAAGGGGCCTCTTGTCATGGAATCTGGAAGTTTCTTTTTAAAAACAGGATTCCTGTTCATACACATTCTTGTCCAAAAATCGCATTTATTGAAATAACTGGTCGTCCCTTCATGCCTAGCTATTTGTGTCACTTTCCCTTAAGTGCAGCAGGCACTGAACTCTTGGGCAAGGGAGGGGGCACTAGCTAACATCCTGTCAAAAAACCACCAGAAGCCACAGGATCGAGGGCGGCTTGCAAAGGCCACCAGTTCCTAAGCTGTCTTGGGAAACCACCTATGGAGAGCTGAGTTGTGCTAAGGCAAACTGGGAAGCAAAGAGAGGCCCTAGCGAAGTCTGGTCAGACAGACTCTGTTTTCTTAGCATCAAGGACAGGAGCTGCACTCGCTGTAACCCCTCAAGACTAGGCTAAGGGAACCAGTACCACCGGGACACAGGTCACAGTACACCTGGAGCTTAGTTACATCCTCCCTCAATGTGATGTCCCTACTCTACACATGTGCGCACGTGCACTCCTGCGCCCCCTGCTCTCACCATGTGTCCCCAATTCACAAGCAGCTGGACCCAGGACTCCGGGAACAGTCTTGGTCAGATACAACTTTGCTAGCAACAGAAACATCTTACAGGGCCAGAGGTGATGACTGAAATCTCTGAGGCCTGTGTGGCTTCTGGGATTTTGTGGCATCTCCACAGTTTTGCTGTTGAAGTTAACAGCAGCCAGTGATCTGTAAACCACAGTTCTGGGAAATCTTAATTACAGCAGCCCCTGTTGGCCCACTGTCGGAGCCAGCCAACTCCTGAACTGATAAAACAAACCGTGCATTTTTTTTCATTAAGAATAAAAAGGTGAATTAACCGGCAGCACAAAACAATCACTGTGATTTTGGGGAAGAGGCAGGGGTCAGTCACACAGTGCTGATCCGGTGGATAAGATAGAGGAGGACACAGCATCATGTTGCTATGAGCTGCCTTTCCACTGGGTGGCGCTCAGCACCAGCTCTCACTTTATTTGTGATCACACCTGGTAAAAACCCTCAGGAAAGAGGACTCCAGAGCTGCTGCAGAAAGTACAAGGATGGTGGGATGAGTGTGTTGGAAGCGAGGGGGAGAATTTTGAGGGAGATTTGTGGCAATGTGTCATTTACTGTAATACAATTATGTTTGTGCATTCATCATATATTTTGATCCCCCGCACATGCATGCTTATCTACCTGTTACACTTGTGTCTAATAGTGACCCTCAACACATAATGTATCTTATAGAGTGCACTGTATCTACTGTGTTTTCTTTATATATGTGAGACACGTTCTTAAATAAGCCAAACTATTTTCCAGAGCAGTAGCAGGAACTAATCATAATGGGATATATTAGTACTGTCGTGTCATTTGGGAGATTGAAGGTAGCATTACTATCTTGACTATTCTCAGTGAAGCAGGCTTCTGGACACTGTAGTCTCAGGAGCTGTGAGTTCTAGTCAAGCCTGATTTTGGGGCACACTCTGGCCTGTTTAATCTCTCTAAGCTTTACTTTCTGGAAGGAAGGAAGGAAGGAAGGAAGGAAGGAAGGAAGAAAAAGGAAGGAAGGAAGGAAGGAAGGAAGGAAGGAAGGAAGGAAGGAAGGAAGGAAGGAAGAAAAAAGAAAGAAAAGGACAGGAAGAAAAAGAAAACAGAAAGAAAGAAAGAAAGATGGAAGGAAAAGAGGAAAGAACAAAAGAAAGAAAAAGAAGTCCAGCTGGTGAGGCTGTGGGGGAAAAGGAATCCTTCTCCACTGTTTGTGGGAGTCTAATGTGGTACAACCATTAGAGAAATCAGTGTGGAGATTCCTCAAAAAACTAAAACTAGAAATTCCATTGAATCCAGCTGTTCTCCTTCTAGGTGTCTTCTGGAAAGAGTTGAAGTCATCGTATTACAGTGATCCAAGCTCTTGTTTACAGCAGCACAACTCATAGTTGCTACATGTCCTATATGTCCATCAACAGATAAATGGATAAAGAAAATGTGGTGTTTATATACCAGTGGAGTACTGCTCTGCCATCAAGAAGGATAAAACTGGAGCCAAGTTCAGGAAAATAGCTGCACCCTGAGACCCTAATGTTAAGTGGAATAAGTAGACCCACAAGCTCCAATACTGCATGTTTTCTTTTATGTAAGGAAGCTATTTCCACCCACACACTGGAGCTAGCCAGATGTGAGATCAAGGGCTTACAAGATAAAGCAGCTCCCTTTCCTGACTTTCAGCTTGCCTAGGATTTTGCTGGGAAAGCCAAGTGTGGTAGTGGTGTACTCCCAGCACTTGGGAGGCTGAGGCAGGAGGACCACTGCAAACTGGGCTACACAGTGACTTCAAGGCCTGCCTGAACTACATAGCAAAACACTGTCTCAAAAACTCAAAAGAGACAGAGCAAAAAAAAGAAGCAGAAATGTTTAAATTAACATCAAAGCCTGTTCACGCTGATGAGACACACTAAGGCCAAATAAAGAAAGACACATTTGGAATTAAAATTGCTTTAGGATTTTTTGATAACTAAATGTTGCCAACACTCCCCGGCTGAGCTCGAGGCGGACTGCATTACAGAGGCAGCCAGCAAATCAAAATCTGCTTTCTTATCACACGGCTCACCCAGTTGATACAAGGGCCTGACTGTGATCTGCGGCTACATTTTAACTAACTTCCTGACACTTCATCTGGACAAATCTTTTGTCATTTTAAGTCTGAGTCCCTTTAAAAAACCTTTAGCATAATGTTAGTTAAACGTTTTCAAGTGATCTGGCTTGAGAGGTATTTTTCTAACCTAAGTCAAGTTGGCTTCATTTTTATGCAAGCAAGAGGGGGAAAAAAGCCTTTTAGACTAAGCCAAAGTACTAAACAAGAAAGTTGAAATTATTAGTAGGAAAATTTACCCAGCTACATTTTAAATTAAATTTGATGTCATGGAAAGTTCATTTTTTTGTAATCCAAACAACTCAAGGTTTCTGTCAAGATTCTTTCTGGAAAATAGTTTTAGAAGGGCCTAAAATTCTTATGAAGACAAATTAATCAGTTCTGTAGGTCCTCAAACCCACTCCCACTGCACGACACCCCGTTTGTGCTAGAAAATGCCCCAAAGCACATCAGAGTTGTCCTTTAAACAAACAAGCTCTTGAGGGCAAAGTTTAAGGCCATGACAAAAATCTTGCTTTTTAAAAAATTAAGTTGGCCATGCCTTTGTGGTTGATGTTTTTGAAAAGTAAGCCTCCAGAGGAAATATAGTTGTCTTTAGTATTTCTTTTAAGAATTAGAAAACAAGCAAACAAAAAACCCCTAAATCCCACAAGCACTTTTCTCTGGTCCAGTCTGCCTACTGTTCTCACAATGGGTGTTTGCACGTAAACCTATGGCCCTGGGTTGTAGCAGACACAGGCAGGAACTGGACCCCAGGGGTGAACAGGCTTGCTGTGGGTTTGGGAACCCTAGAAGTGTCCGTGAAATGAGGCCCTGGGGAAGAGGTATCTCCTGCCTGTCTACCCTTGTGCATAGCAGCCTTGGGCCCAGAACATACGTGAAAATGAGGCCAAACACGGTCTGCAGCTCTTTAAAATACGATTTTAGGGCTGAGTGTGGTGGTACATGCCTGCAGTCCTGGCACTCTGGGAGGCTGAGGTAGGAGGATCAGAAGTTCTAGCCCAGCCTGGGTAACTTAGTGACTCAGTGAGACCCTGTCTCAGAATTTAAAATAGAAAGGGCTGAGGATGCAGGGTTCAATTCCCCAGTACCCCCCAATATTTATTTTTCATGATGCTTCAGAAGGCAAACGACATGTTTTACTGCTTTGCAGTATGACTCAAGTCAAAGCTGATGTTGCTCTGTGCACCCTATCATCAACCTATTCCACGTAGGACCTCAGAAGATCCCCGGGTCTGTGTCAGGCCAGGCCTAGGAAGAAGGGTTGTGCAGTGCTGGCAGAGGACGTCACAACTACAGATGGGCGTTGGGTTCTTAATCCCTAGCAGAGTGAAGAAGCAGGGCAGGGGTCAGCAGCGCCAGCTGTCAGCACAGCAGGTACTGACAGGTCCACCTGCTGACTGAGGCTCCTTGTGAGACACAGATCTCAGTCACCCCCCAGCTCCAGGCACCACCTTTGTTGAGCGGTGAATAAATGCAGACAGAAACTCAGACTCTGCCTGCTGCTGGGACCAGAGTCACAGCAGGTGCCGCCGTGCTCAGTCTCCGGACCTCCTCCTGTGCCTTCATGACATTTAAACTCAGGATCCGCCTAAGCGCCCAGCCCTGGGGCCTTTAGACCATCGCCAAGCTGAAGAATCATGTCCCACAAAGGTCATGTCTCATGACCACCCCCGAGTCCCCAATCCCTACAGACAAATGGTGATTCCCGGGCTCCTCCTGCTACTGATGGGTCACCAGCCAAGACCTGAAAGCTTCGAAGCGCTCAGGTAATTCAGCAGATCAGCTGAATCTCAGATGTTCCATGGCCACCAACATTTTCACACTGGGGCTGCTTTTCTACACCCGTCCAATGCCACCTAGTTGCATTCCCCAGCCTCCTCCCCGTCCTGTTGGACATCGAAGTTCCCTGACATACTGAGCCACCTACCTCTTTCAAATTGTAGTTTTTTGTACCTTTGCATTATTTCAGCTGCAACCATGCATTCGATCTAAAAGAGAAAAAACAACAAGCCGAGGACTAAAGAGAAAGCAACATAAAGCTAAGCAGACCCCGCCATGCCCCACAGCCAAGGGCCTAGTCTGCACGTACCTCGTTCTCCTGCAGGTGGCCCTGCTTGGGGCAGGCGGCGTCCGGGCAGCTGATTGCAGTTTCAAGTCCTTCTTTGATCAAGAGCTCCACATACTGTTTCAGGCACTGGAAGGAAAACAGAGAGCGCATTAGCATCTCTGCCTCCTAATGCAAGGGCCCAGGGATACGTGAAGGAAACAGCCAGCCAATCCATTTTGTCTTTCTCCATGTAGGTCCTAGCAACCAAGGGAGGGTCCTGCAGGTCTGATTCCTGTGCCAAGAATTTATGGGGTTCCAAATGGCTCCAGGACTGCACACTGGGTCAGAGAGCTGAGGGTTGGGGGTGAGCTCCACACACAACGCCAGTGAACACAAGGCCAACGCACATCAGGGAGAAAGGATGGAAGCAGCAGGGGTAGGGGGTGGGAGGGGGCATTTCACACATACACGAGAGATGTATCAGGCACCTTATTGAATCTTTATTGTCCATTGTTTCCTTGATTCTTCAGAATATCCTGTTTTATTTTTTCTTGCAGTGCTGGGGATTGAAGTCAGGGTGTTTGTACTGAGCTACCTCCCTGGCCCATTTTTTTTTTAAATTTTGACACAAGGTTTTATAAATTGCTTAGGCTTGGCTCAATCTTGCAGTCCTCCTGGCTCAGCCTCCCAGAATACTGGGATTACAAGCATGAGCCACTATGCATTGATAAAAGGAGCTCATGGGACACTAAAGGGGATGAGTCCAGGCTATGAATTCTTTCTGAGACACCAGATGGCAAGACTGTCAGCAGTGTGAGGAAGACAGAGGGCTGGGGACCAAGGAGAGAAAAGTCACACCAAGTCCATGAGGCCTGCATAGTGGTTCTGCTTAGTTTAGATGTGAGGAAGGGGTCACAGTGGCACAGAAGTGGGGTGTTCTGTGTAGGGTTGTTTAACGTGAGGAGGGACCAAGAGTCTTGAGGGCTTTGGAACCAGACAGAAGCCCCCCCTGGTTTCTCTAGCAAGAGGCCATGAACCAGTGACTTGGTACACACGGCCATGAATTCCTCAGTGACAAAACGAGGTACCCACATGGCTAGACCTTGTGTCAGTAAAATATAAAGCACCTAGGATGGGCATGGTGATGCAGCCCTGTCATCCCAGTGCTCGAAGAATCACTGCTCATTCTGGGCCAGCTTGGGCTACGCAGTGAGTTCAAGTCCAGCCTGAGCTACATAGCAAGACACTGCCTCGAACAAGAGAGGGAGAGAACCCAAGAGCACATATGCTTATCACGGTTCCTGGTACCCAGCAAAGAAGTCAGTGCCCATTGTTACCTTGTTTGTCCATCTCTGTGATATATTTCATACAAGGCATTAAAAAAAAAAGAAACCTTATCAACACAATCATGATTTTACCTTCTGTAATCAAGTTTACCTAAATTAGAGCTTTGGGGGAAACTAGAATGTCTTAAATCAAGGAAATGTGGAAAACTCTAATGATATTGGGCGGGACAGTAGATAATGATGGCATGATTTCCCCCAAGAAGTAAAATACAGCAATTAAAATGGGCACAATGTACACCCTGGGGCCAACTCAGAATACCACTGCTCAAGAGCTCGCAGGGGCCTTTAGCAGAGTTGTGTCTGGCCAATGGCGACTAAGAGCGGCCCGAGCTCACCACAGGAGGGCCTCTCTGTGCTGTGTATGCAGTGCTTCATCCCTCTGTTTACTACACAAAGCCTGGAGAGGTCTGGGTGCTTGTCTTGCAACCATCTAAACAGCCCGTCTCCTGCCAGACAGAAAGTGGGTCATGACTCAGCGTGCTTTCCCATATGACAGCAAAAAGATGTTTCGAAATGAGCATCAGAGAAGAGGGAGACAGAGACACAGCTGCAACAAGAAATACACAGCCCAGAGGCAGACAGTGACGCAGTTGGTGATTATCTGATCTATTGTGCCTTTTTATGTATTTATTTACTCATTTATTTGCAGTACTAGGGATTGAACCCAAGGCCTCTGTACTGAGCTACCTCTCCAGACCTTTTTTAAGTTTTTCATTTTGAGACAGTTTCCTCAGGCTAGGCTGGAATTTGAGATTCTCCTGCTTCTGGCTGTCAGAATATCAGGATGACAGGTGTGTGCCACTGAACGCTTCTGTTGTCACTTTCAGTACCCAGGGAGCACGAGGCCCTCAGTCCCTCTCATCCATCAGCACACAAACCTCGGAAGCGCTGCCGTTCCTAGTTCCTAGACGAGTGAGCAGAGGCTCTGGACCGTGAGGAACAGGCCCTAAGCTGTACTTGGTAAGCACCATTCACGGCTCTCCAAGCCCCGTGAATCGGACTTGAAAGTTGGTGAAGCTTTCGGTTGCTAAATCTTTTACTTTTTTGTTTGCTTCTTTCTCAATTATAGACTCTTTCCTAAATAATCACTGACCAAGTGTTTCTGTGACCTCCAATATTTTCGTGGAACAATACGAAGACAAGGAGGGGGAGGGGCAATGTAGTTGAAGAATGTTCCAAGCTTTCCACTTTCCACTGTGGCTTCCAGAAGCTTCCTGCCGAGGAGCAGGGGGCCACACCGACCCATCTGCCTCACTCCACACTACACAGTCTGGATTCTGTGTGTTTCCTCCTGAAAGGCCTGTTGGCTTCTGACCACCCTAACAGCAAGATAAAATGCCCAGAAACTGGCCCCTAAGAAGCCTGCATAGCTTTGGCCTATGGAAGAACCAGAACATCTCACCCAGGCAGATCCAAACAGAAGCAGCAGAACCTCTGAGAAGAGCGCTTATTTAAGGGGCAGGGAGCCTGTAATCACAGAGCTGGGTTTGCAGCTTAGCTGGCCCACACAGCGCCTTGCAGCCAGGCCAGGTCTTCATCTCTGCCCTGCATCCTCGGGTGTGTGGTAAGCACGGCAGACACAGAGAGGACAGTGCAGACTGTAGAAGATCACTGGAATCCCCAAGCCTTCCCCAAGCCTTTCTGGAGCCCTCAAGAAAGGATGGTCTTATTTGTCTCCATAGGAAGTTGTATGAAAGTGAACACTGCTTGTTATTTTCTTTCTCCTTCTTATACTTAGTGGTTCTAGAAATTGAAAGTGGTAGGAAGCATGGGATAGATCCATGCTGCATAGATGGTCAGATGGCAGGATAGATGGATGATGGGTGGATGGATGGAGTGAAGGATGGATGGATGGATGAAGGATGGATGGATGGGGTGAAGGATGGATGGATGGATGGATGGATGGATGGATGAGTATGGGTGTGCAGAAATGACCAGAGAACCCTTCCCCTGCATCTCAAGAGAGGACTGAAGACCTGGGACAGAGACCACACTATCTACACACGGCTATGGCAAAGCATAACTGGGTGCGTGGCTGTACTGGTTGCTCAACCAGCACTGCTGTACCAGGACACCAGCAGGAAGCCCAGAAGCAAATCTTGAGGGGTGGCTTTGGGAACCCACAGCAAACTGCCCCCAAGCCCACAGAGCCTATTCTGACAAGGGCGATGACCTTCCAGACTACAGGACATGATTTTATTCACAAGCCAAATGTCTAAAATATGAAGGCTGCTTCTATAAAATTATTGCATTAAAAACTCCAAACCTCACAGGTAAAAAAATGCTCTTTTCTTCAAATCCTCCCTGCCCCACTCACTCACAAAACCCTCCAGGTCCTAAATAAGTATGCCCTGTGTGCTCTGAGGCTGTGCCCCTGGTGTAACCTTTGAAACCTTGTATGGTTTCTAGGATGGGGTCCTTCAAGTGTAGAACAGAGAATAAGATATGAAGTTACATCCCTAATACCCCAGCACACTGGGAGGCTGAGACAGGAGGATCGCAAACTCCAGCCGAGCCTGGACAACTGACTGACTTTTTGAGACTTTGTCTCAAAATAAAAAATAAGAAAGGGCAGTGGGGTGTAGCTCAATGGGAGAGGGGGTTTTAATGCAGAAAGCAAGGGCCCTGGAACCAAGAGGCACCCAGCAAATATTCCAGAATGGCTGCTTCCACCTGCCCAGCCAGCACAACCCTTTTTAGGCTGCAGAATTCTGCCCATTCAGTGGGCTTCTCAGAATGGTGAGAAGACAGAGTGTGGGTCTTTGGTATGGCACAAACCTTCGTCAATTAATGGTGCAGCCCTTTGAGTTTTATCAGTAATATCTGGAGGCCCCTAACAGCCCAAGATAAAATAGAAGGCCTCCGGGTTTGAGTCCCAGGGTCACACTGGTCCAGCTGCCATCTGCAAACATGAAAGGGTGAAGGGCACAAGACAAGGGATGACTCTGTGGGAAAACAGCCCCGCTGTGGTCCCTTCTCCCCTGGGACCTGCACTCACCACCCCATGCTCCTGGGGCACACTTCCTCATCCTCACCCGCATAGGACCCACTGTGCCCACTGCTGTGCTCTGGCACCCTGACAGTTGGGGTCCCTCAGCACCGTACCTCTCAGACCCTGAGGAGCACCTGGGTTGTGCTCCAAGAACCACAGAGACCTTGGACCCCCAAATCTTGCCCAGGCTGTTGGGGACCGAGGCACACAGAGGTGATGGCGAGGGACCCAGGAAGCTTTAGCAGGGCCCTGCGCTGCACACTGCCACCAGGTGCAGACAGGGATGGGTGCTTTTCATTACTTTAATTTTTAACGAATAGCCGAAGGGTGGTGGACATCTGTGCTGTCTTCCTGCTTCTGGGATCACCAGAATGGCCTGGTCTCACACTCCCTGGGCTGAGCTTTCCGCTGGGAAGAACGCTGCTTATCTAGTTCACTACAGTTCCCTAGAAGGAGGAAACCAAAACAAGGACAATACAACGGAAGCTGGCGGGCGAGGACTGGACACATTCAGCAGGAAAAGCACAGAGCGCAGGCTCTGGCAGCCTGCAGGTGAGAGGAGAGAGCAGCAGAAGTCCCCAAAGGCTTTTGCAGGAAAGGGCAATCTTGCAATTAGTGTGGACTGTAAAAAATGTCCCTCCAGGCATCAGCAAATGGTGCTGCAGAAAGCTGATAATTCCAGGTACCTTGACAAGCTCACCCTCTTAACTGGCCTCCAGAAAGCGCTGAGCACACACCAGCGATAACTGCACAAGGGACCCCTCTCCGCCTCACCCACTTTCCCTCCCGCTCTCCCCCTGCATCGCTAAAACCACCCAAAGCAATTTCCTCTCCTGCACTTTGAAGTTGTTTTCCTGGGGCTTTCATGAAGCCAGTTTCTTGGACGCTAGCTCTAGCGCAGGGATCAATTCACTTCCATTCAATCTGTGAGTCCTGATCGATTTGCTAACATGGGCCCTGCACTTGCCAAGGTGTTTAGTGGATGCAGGAGAAGCCAGGTCTTCTGGCCATAAGGAAGCAGCAGCGGCAGCAAGAACTCAGGTGATGGGGGACTTAAACGCAGGCAAGGCTGGGGCTCCTGAGTCAGACGCTGAGAAGATAATGGGTGCTGGGCTCCATCCCTGGGCAACTGTGAGGCAGAAATGAAATGAAGCCTGCGAAGCAAAAGCGTGAATGGTATCTCCTCTGGTGCAGACAGGCAGAACGACTATCTGAGTGACAGACTCTCACGTCCTCCTCAAAAAAGTCCATAGGCATCTGCCCATGCTGGCAAGTTAAGGTAGCAATTAAATTCAGAGGCAACACTTGAACTTTTTTGTTCCCTTGTTTGTTTTCAGACATGGTCTTGCTATGTAGTATAAGCTAGCCTTAAACTTACTTTGTAGCCCAGGTTGGCCTCCAACTTGTGATGATCCTCCTGCCTCGGCCTCCCGAGTGCTGTAACTAGAGGAATGCACAAGCCCGCCTCAGCGGCACTCTTGGATTTTTAAATAAAGTTTTTCTACTAACTTAAAAATCATGACTGTGACAGTATTTAATTTGGGGGCTTTACTGATATATACCTGACAAATAAAAACTGTATATGAAACAGGCACTGTGGTACACACCTGTAATCCCAGCACTTTGAGAAACAGAGGAAGGAGGATCACAAGTTCAATTTCTGCCTGGGCAACTTAGTAAGGGCCAGTTTTAAAGTAAAAAATTAAAAGGGCTGAAGATGTAGCTAATGGTATCACTAAAATTTAAAACAAAAATAAAGACTGTTAGAACCTTGATGTTCTGATGTATGGTAAGCGTTTGTTTGTATTAGTGAGAACCATTCATGTCTTTCAGCAATCTCCTGCACGGAATATGGCACTGCCAAGCGCACTCATCAGCACCCAGACCTGCAGGACGTCTACGTCCTGCAAAACGGAGACTTCACCCCCTCCGCCCAGTGCCTCCCCAGGCCCTGGTAACCACCACACTGCTCTCTGCCTTTGGGGGTTACGTTTTCCACTCTTCTTTGGGAAGAAAACCAAGTAAACTTAAACGACGGTAACTAAAAGTAAACACGTTTTCTGATTTCTCACTCACTCTTCTTTCCTGATGCATAAAAAAAATTCTAGGTTGGAGTTAGACACAAACTCAAAACTTTTCAAGTTAGAACTCCCCGTTTTCATTAAAAAGCAAATCATCTAGGATCTATTTTTAGCCCCTGGGGATGTTGGCTCCATCTTAAGGAAAGTTCACTCTAGCCAGATACCCTGTTACACTCTCAAGAAAGGCATTTGAAATAAATTTAAAATGAGATGTGGGAAAGCTTTTCTGGTCAGACAAGAACATATATTATGACAAGTTCTCTGACTCATGTCACCAGCCTGCTTTTGTACTCCAAGGGACCATAGGATACAGCTTAGTTCCAACTCCCCATGAGTCCCTCTTCTGCGGAGGGGCCCTGGATCATGGGGTGCTGTACTCACCAGTGGACTCGTCCATGGCCAAACATGTTCTTTCAAGCTGGGGCCAGCCATGGGGGCAGGGGCCTGGAAGGGTGCGTGTTTGCCCCATGTTCCTCCCTTCTCTCCCTGCTTCCTGGTTACCATGAGTGAGCAGCTTCCCTACACCAGACCCTTCTGCCATCTTGTTTGTGCCTTGGATCCATTCAACCATGGACAGGAAATATGAGCCAAAATTATAACTCTCTTTTTCTAAGAGTTATGAGTATCAGGTATTTCATCCCTTAGACAAGAAAGTGATTAAGACACCCATGTTGGGGCAGAAATGTTCTACTTTGGGCTCCTGCCTGACTTACAGACTTCTCTGTCCAAAAACAGAAACCATGCAAAAGCCTCAACAGAGAAATTCCATCACCCCACAACAGTTACTGAAAAGCATTGCTTGGACTGCCTGGAACCAGAGCATAAGACTCCTGATGGCTTCAGTGGAACATGAACTTGACCCAAGACCAACCAGGGTACAGAAGATGCACTGGCACTGGGCGATGGTGGTCATCTGCTCCACTGGGTACTCCCCGAGGCACAGCTTGCAGGACACCAGCGGGTCGAGGGCCAAGTCCCAGGTGGGCCGGTACCGTGCTGTGGTCATCGCAGAGCAGTCTGAAAAGAGAGATACATGTGGTCAGAGCTCAGGCCTGTGGCCTCTGCGGGACTACTTCCGGGTCACAGGGCCTGGCCAAGGATGGGGCCAGGAAATATACAGAACTCATCTTGGTTCTCTGAGCTTTTTCAGCCAGGGGTTACTGATGTGGATCAATGGGTGGATTCTCTACCATCCTGATAGTAACTATGCTTTTAATTTTTATTTTTGTGAGTGCACATTTGCAGGACACGTTGGACATACTCATTGTGGGAAGATGGTACACGTATATAACACACCTTAATTCTACATTTCACCAAAAGTAAGACCTATAGGGAAAATGAGTGCTGGTTGTCACAACGGTGATGGACAGGATCATGCAGACTGGGAAGGATCAGCACCTATCCTTAGGACCTCCCAGCCACTGCCTGTTGATTGCATAACTGTTTCCATCTGAGGATATAAATTCCCCCTAAGCCCACTTGATTTTAGCCTCCTGCACTTAGTCTGTACTCCAAAGACTATAATTCCAGCACTCTGGGAGGCTGAGGCAGGAGGACGACAAGATCTAGTCCAGCCTGGACAACTTGGGGACTTAGTGAGACCCCAGATCAAAATGAAATTATAAAAGCCAGATTTGGTAATCCAGGCCTGTCATCCCAGCACTGTGGAAGGCTGAAGCAGGAGGACTGCAAATTCCAGCCCAGCTTCTTCCAAAGAACTCAGCCCCTGGGTTGAACCATTTTTGTTTTGTTTTCTCAGTGCTGTGTTTTGAAACCACACCCTCTGCACTGAGCTGGCTCCCCAGTCCTTTCTACCTCTGGAGATGGGGGTCTTACTGGGTTGCTAAGATGCTCAGCAGATACCAAATCCCTGCAAAGTCTTCTGCTCGATCATGAGCAAAGTGACACTGCCCAGGATAGCACACGCAGAACCTTGAGCTGAACAACCTCCCAGGGGTTCCCCTAAATTCCCCCTGCTCCCCATCCCGACAGAGCAACATCTCCTGAGCAGTTCCCTGTGCTGAGAACTTCTCTGGCCTTTATCCTGTCCTTCCTGGCTCCCAAGGTCTTTTCTTCCCAGCTTGGGACCTGGACACTTCCTGTTTACAAACTCTCCAACCTGATCCAGGTCACCGCATGGATGGCTTGTGCTGCCCAGCTTCCTTGCTTTCTGAGTGACCCCCAGACAACGTGACATCGCTGGGGTTTTTCTCTTCTGCTCCTGACCAGACCCACAATCTACACTTGAAGCAGGTTCGGTTCTCATCTGCGGACCACATCTGTGTTCTTTTCCCCTGAGAGTCCACAGTCCCAGAGCTGTGCTCCACATCACAATTCCAACACTGGCCACAGTAAGACTTCCCTCCGTTTTAAGTGCGCATCGTAGAGAACTGTTGTGGGCTTTCCTGTGTGTGTGGGAAGCCCTCAATCTGATCTTGCAAATGCTGAACAGCTGGAAATTTGCAACAGGAATTTGCTAAGAGGATCACAGTGCACCAAACAAGAAAACACAGGCTTTGTTTTCGTCATGTGAATGTCAAGGCCTAGGAAGCAACAAACTATTTTAAGAACATCTGGGTGATTACACATATTATTCAATTTAAGCAATTTGAAAATGTTTGTAAGGCGAGTAACTTATTAAGCACCACTGAGGTTCTGGCAAGAGCCGTGGGCCATGGGGCAAGAGGCATGGCCTAGAGTATCAGTGAATTAAAGAGCAGAGCACAAGACAGATAATAGGAAATGGGGAGGTGGATCTTTTTGCATATGGGAAGGGGACCAAGGGATGGAGGGAAGCACAGGGAGAGAAAGCAAAGATGTGTTACCAACGCACCAACTGTGTGATCGTTATGCCCTGGAGAGCTGGATGTATAAAAATTAAAGGTAAAAACCAAGGGACCCACACGTGACAACAGTCCAAGCACTGTATTTAGATACGACCAGTGCAGCTGTTGGCTCCAGCCATCTCTTCTGGCCCCGGCCGCCCTGTCCGCCTCCAAGCAAAGTGCAGGAGGACAAGGGAATCCAGCCAGTCCTCCGCCTCTTACCTCACAGCTCCTCAGGGTCCTTGTGTTCCCAGAGGCAACTGAGTTTTGCCACGCTTCCTCCCTGACCCGACCTGCTTCTCCTTCTGCAAGCCCCACCAGCCCTCTGCACTGAAGTCCACCCCGGTGCTCTGGGAAATCTCCCCAGTTGCTCCTTGTCCCTGCTGCTGCCTGTGCCTGCCCAAGGGTCTCACAGTGTCCGAGGCCAGAGTAGGGAGAGTCACCTGAGAGTCCCCATAGGCAGTTTCCAGCTAAGACCAGCTAAAGCAGAATCTTGGGGTCAGGTATGCGCACACTACAAGCTGTGTGTTTGTGAGCCTTTCAAGGGACCCCGATTCACAGCACAGTCTGAGAGTCAGGGGTCCGTGTCATCCTACTTGACAGCACTGCTCACTCCTGCCACCCAGCTCCCAAGCTCCCCACCGCAAGTGACATCCAGACCAAGCACCCTGGGTCAGCATCTGCATAGCAACCTTCATTCTTCATCACAACTCCTTCCAGGTCAGTGTGGCTTCCTGAGGTCTACAGTACGTGTTACTCGGTCACCTTCTGCAAGGGGAGGGCATGTGACCTGAAGGTAACGCTGGGCACAGGTGGATAATCCACAATTACAGCAAATTATGAGGTGACAACATACATGGTAAATGTTTAAATTAAAGGTAATTATTGCAGTAAAACAAACATTGTCAGGAGTCTCCCTCAAAGTCCTTCCTCTCGCTTTGAGCATACCCGTCCCAACATCCTTGCCACTTCCCGAAGCAGTTCTGGGGTCCTCTTTCCCGAGTGTCTTTATGAGTTGCAATCAAAAATAATGTGACTGCTGCTGCCCAGTGCCATCGCCAGAAAGGCCACCTGTGAAAACACGATGCTGTGTCTTCCTTCACCTTACTCATCAGATCCGGCACCATGAGACGTCTAGTTCTTCCTCAAAAAAGGACCACGAAAGGGAAAGGTTTTGAATCCCTTCAGGACATCCAGGTAGCCAGGACAGTGCAACTAAAGGCACGCAAGTCTCTTTATTTATAACTGTTTAACTTCTTGGGCTTTGCTAGGTGACAGACTCTAACCTATACTCACACTAGGAAGTGTATCCAGCAGAGCTGAGCTAGACCTGCAAACACCTTTTCTTGTGGGACAGCTCCCCATTAAGGTTCCGCAGGCAGAAGAAAACCCTCCCTAAATTCAGAGGTTGTGAGGAGCAGAAACAGCAGGAACCTGACCCCCAAAGGAGGCCCACAGACCAGAGGGGCACTCACCTGCCTGGGCCACCATAATGCAAGGGCAGAGGGTGACACTTTCATAGAAGGAACTGCCCACCACCATAGAAGAAACCAGAGGCTGTGTGCACAAGATAGGAACGTGTATACTGAGTATACTGTGTACTTTTAAAATCCTGCCTAGCTGGGTGTGGTGTCAAATGTCTATAATCCCAGCACGCAGGAGGCTGAGGCAGGAGGATTGCCACAATTTTTAGCCAGCCTGGACTACATAGTAAGTTCAAGGACAGCCTGAACTGTATAGCAAGACCCTGTCTCAACAAACCAGAGAAAATTTTAAAACATAAAACCTTCCCTAATCTATCCGTCTATGCCTTTTACTGACTTGTTCTAAAAAATTATTTTTCTGCGACAGAAATCAGTGAGCATCTGTAGACTGTGCCATGGGGGCTGAGGGGTGGGCCACGGTTTCTCAGCTCCTTTGGGAGGACCTCCTGGGATGCTATCCAGCGACAGGGCTTTCCACCTTTCCTGTGCCCCATCACGGTGCGAGGCAGGTTGGTCACTGAAAGCAGCCCCATGGGGCAGAGAGGACAGGAACTGGCCCTGGGCGTGTAGCCGGTACTTCCCTTTGTCCCTGGCATCTGTGCCACCTGTGCCATCTGTGCCACCTAGCATAACAGGAATGGAAAGAAAAGCCCGGAGAGGGACCCGCTCTCTCCCAGTAACTCCCAGGACTCCTGAGATCCAAGACACACCTGTCTTTTGCACAACACAGAGATCCTGCTGGAAGGGCCTCTGGAGAAACGTCCAGCCTCCGCTGGGGCTGGGCTATGCCTTTTCCTCCCAGGCCTCTGCAGATCTGCAGAACAGATTGGCTTCTGGAAGGAGACTCTCCCACAGGCCTGGCCTGGGAAACAATCACTGTCCACACAGCCAGCTCACTGTCCCCACCCAAGCCTGGCACAGTGGAAGCCGCCCTCCCCAGAGCACTGACAAAACACTTGCACACAAGCTTCCCGTTTCCTGGTAGCGTCAATCTTGTGCTCTGCTTCCCACAGGGGGCCCCAGACTCAGGCGAGCTTTTGACCCCAGCCCAGGGATGAACAGCAAAGAGAGACAGAGGACCCATGATGTCAACTCCAGTGGATGTGTCCAGATAAATAGGACCCTTTGGTTACTGTGAACAACACTTTACAAATCAAACATCAAGGTTAAATTTGAATGTTGAAAGGGATCTTCAGATCGTTCTTCTTGTCAGAGGTGTTTCCTTGCTCTGAAGGGTTGAGAGATTTGCTAAGGGGACAGGGCGCCCACCTCCACCCCCACACCCCACCCTCCTCTCTGATAACGTAAACCTTCCTATATGACTGCCAACTTGGCTAGTGACAGTCCCTCTCCTTTGGGCTTTCTTTTGCGTGCAGATAAGGGCTCAGGGAAATGTAAGCATATCCGAGGAGGGTATGTTCATCTAAGATCAACCTCGGAGAGCTGTGACTGACTTGATTTTAATCACAATCTACTACACAAACAACTTTCTGTTTAGTGGGGAGGAGGCTGGTTGCTACCAACATCAGGCAGGTTTTTTGGTGGGGTCCTGTACATCCGTGCTAAGCACCCCGGAGAACAGGCAGGGGTCAGCTCGGCAGGGCCACAACCACATCTTCCTTCAGCCTGGGGCCCTGCAGCTCACAGCAGGCCTGGGAAGATTTGGGGTTGGGAGTTTTTGCCAAGCCCTTGAGTGAATGGGACAGGGGGTCAGTCATGGAGGAGACAGAGTGTGAGGAACAAATGGGGTGGAAATGCGTAGAAGAGATAAGGATAGGTAGAAAGGAGGCATGGAAAATCTTAATTTAAAAAAATTTTACTTTAAAAATTTTTAAAAGTGTCCCAGTTGAGTGCAACTTCCGGGACACTGAATTAACCCAGAGCAATCCATATAGGTATTCTGTGGGTCAATTCATGCTTTTCTTCTTTAAGACTCATCATACCCAGAAATCCTTAAGGACATTGGAAAGCTCACAAATTAGCTGAAAAAATAAAACCTGATCTTAAGATAAAAGAACAGGTTGAGAGACTTCAAGGGATGCTTAAAAAAACACACACACACAAACAAACAAAGAAAACCTGAGCTCATATCTTCACTTTTTAAAATGGGCCATTATCTTTCGGGAAGAGAATGGCTATTTTTCGTATTTTTTTCCTTCTTTTTCTCTGTATGCCAAGACCAAGATGGAACTCCCTGTAGACTCAGATATTCCCCCACTGTCTCAAAACAAATATGGTGTCCCCAGTTTGAGAAAATAATGCACCTTATTCTATGAAAGTCTCAGTATATATTTTTCTTTCCTAAATAAATCTCTTCTATGCCTCTATACACTAGTCCTGAAAATTCTTGTATTGCAACAGGAGTCAGTGAATGTATTCTGTGAGCAGTTTGGGTTTAGGGTGCCCACCTCTGCTTTGGAACCTCTGGGGATCTTTTCTAGTGACAGAAACAGAAATCAAAAATCTAGATTTGCCTGGCTTGGTGGTTCACACCTGTAATCCCAGCACCCAGGAGGCCAAGACAGGAGGATTACTGCAAGTGTGAGGCCACTCTGAACTACATAGGGAGACCATGTCTCAGGAAAAAAAAAAATCTGCATTTAAACTCAGTTTTGGTCATGACTGACCATACAACCTGGAGACTGTCACTGTATCCTGTGGACCAGTGACCTTATCTGTACCCAGGGACGCTGGCTGGGGAGCTGGCTTCACAATTCCTGGAAGCTGTGATCTCTGAACCCATGACACGCTGGCTGCTCAGGTCACCTGAAGTTACATGACCAGACTTATCACAGGAGGGGGGTGGGTAGCAAAGCAAGGTGGAGAGGCCAACAGAATGTCCCTCCAAACAGTCAGTTGCAGCCAACCAACGCCAGCTGGAGGGAGGGATGCTCCCATGTCCTCTGCACCTTTGGCCCTTACAGAACTCTCCCGCCATCCCAATCCTTCCTCTTCCTGCGTTCATGTGCCCCGGTCCATCCCCTGATGCTTTACCAATACTGGAGAAATGTACCAGGTATGAGGAAGTCCTAAGCTCTGCTGTGGACACAGGATTACAGAAGCCATGGGGCTGGGCAGCCGCCTGGAGAGCTCCTCACAGCTCTTTCCCCAGTGCGGCACAGCCTCTGAGGAGCTCAGCATCACAGAAAGGGAGGACATAAAAACAGCATGGTGGCAAGGGATCTGCTCCAAGGGCCTCTGGAGACTCGGACTCACCCTCCCTTTCATCAGTTCCAGGCTGCTGTTTTTTACTTAACCATGGCTCTTCCGCCAGAAAATGAAGGAAACCACTAGGTCACAGAGACACAGCAGATTCCCCATCGATCCACGTTCTAAAGGTCTCATGTCCAGTGTATCTTGCTGCTGAGCTTGCTTTTTAATAGCTGCATGAAGACTTCAAATAGGGAAAAGTTGGTACCATTAACTCCCGAGGGCTGAGGCTAGCGAAGCTCGGCTTCCAAAGCAGACACAAAAATGGGTTCCAGGACGGTTCTGGCAAAACAAAGAGGGGAGACGGATCCTACCATCTCTTCTAGGAGCACCTGCAAGTCAGGAGCCGCTAAGTCGTAGAGGTTGGGGACATCCAGGGCACACAGGGCTATGAAACACATACACAGATTCGGGCTCCTATTTTTCCAATGGATACCAATGTGTTAGGATGAATAAAACATTTCGTCCCTAAGGAAAGAGATCTGAGGTGTAAAATATGCCCACGCTGGTTTGAATGTCATACAGTGTGCACAGGTACTGAAATATTTCACAGCGCCCCAAAAATATGCACAATTTGGGGCCAAATAAAAACACAGGATGAATAAAGCACAACGTAACCTACAACTGCTACAACTACAGGCAGAGTCTCTCCTTCTGGTCATGAATTAAACAAACATCTTGCACCAGGTGTTGCTCTTGTTCCTGGAAAAGCTGGCAGAGAACAGAACAGATGCCCTGGTGGGGAGACAAGAGGTGAATACCTGAGACAAATCTGAAAAATTGCCCACCCGTTGGCTGACAGTGTGTGCTCAGGAGAAAAAGGAAGCAAGGCTCGAAATGCGGCTCCACTGCTGAGCACTGGCCTAGCACACAGGAGGCCCCGGGTTCAAACCCCAGTCCTGCCCAGGGGCGTTACTGAGAGGGGCGCTGGGGAGAAACCGCACTGAGTGCCACATCCACAGAGGATCATTTTCTTTGTGTGTGGTGGGGACAACGTGGGTAAGGGACTGATGGATGTGTCCGGCATGACAAATGAGATGACAGTGATTAGCCACCTGCTACACATGCTTGGAAAGAGGAGGTGCCCAGGGTGCTGGCAGAGTGGGCATGGCAGACAGAAAAACATCAAGGGCCATGCCAAGGCCTCTGATCCACAGTGAGCTGCCACTCCTTGGGCCCTGGGGTGCGAAACACAGTGTCACTCCCACTTAAGAGCATGGTTTTGGGGACATTTGAGTCTCCACCTTCCCAGTGCCCCTGCCTGGGTGACAATATGTCCCCCATACCAGCAGGGTTCTCCTGCAGACTGTCAATATCAGGTCACATTTATTTTATTTTATTTCATTTAACTCTTTCAGTTTTTAAAAACTTGTTTGTTTTGTTTCTGAAGCAAGTTCTCTCTATGTAGTCCTGGCTGGCCCTGAACTCACTACATAACCCAGGCTGGCCTGGACCTTGAAGTGATCCTCCCGCCTCAGCCTCTGGAGTGCTGGGATTAAACAAAAAAACAAAACACTAGCAAAGGAAAGGACCTGAAGCCACCAGGGCACAGAAGCATTTGCAGATCCTGGTGTAGGGTGCAGGCTGGTGATGTACTGGCTGGTTTTGGGGTTTGGGATTCCGGATAAGGTTCAGGAGCCAGGAAAGCCCCATGAGGGGCTAGCATCCTGCAGGACACAGTGGGTGTGCTGTCAGCACCAAGAAAAGGAAGCCACCTGAATCCTGAAACTATCACTTGGTATTTGCATAAGAACACACAGACGCCAGGATCCTTCAGGGCTAGGAGGTGGAAGACAAGCTCAGACCTGGCCTCCTCTCTCTAAGGATGGCCCCAGGCTTCTGCTGGCAGTCCCTCCCCACAGCTGCTGCCTGACATCTTGCACCCTCCTGGGCACCAGAGCTCAGGTGCACAGTCCCTGAGGATTGCTCCAGAAAGAGGACACAGCGGCTTCCAGACTTGTGCAGGAAAGAAACCTGCAGCCGGGAAATCCCCATCCTGCCCCTTGGGGCCTGGTGGCCGGCAGGCAGCCCTCCCTGGGGACAGACTGCAGCCACACAGCCCCCTCAACAGGCAAGCCTGGCTCTTCCCTGCTCAGAAGTGCAAAGAGGAACATTTTCTGTCACTCCCTGCCCAAGAAGCCCAGCTGCAGAGCTGCCTGGGCTCCCGGCCCTGCAGACCAGCAACAACAAGGCAAAGATCTCCTTCTGCCTCCTCAAAATGCTGCTGTAGGTGTGGTTTGAACTGACTTCTAGTTGCTAACAGTTATAACCCACGGTGCCATCACTAGGCAGAAGGTACTGCATCTTATTTCACAGGGTCTCAATTCTCTTCCACCGTAATAAAGATCTCAAAGTATTAAAAGGCTCCTCATAACCAGGAGTGGTGGTGCATATCTGTAACCTCAACACTCAGGGCGGCTGAGGCAGAAGGATCGAAAATTCGAGTCCAAACAGGACAACTTACTGACTTTGCAAGGCCCTGTCTCACAGTAAAAAATACAAAAGGGTTAGGGATGAAGCTCAGTGCAAAGGCCTTGGGTTCACATCTTTGTACTGCAGCCAATCAATCCATCAATCAATAAACAGATAAATAACTCTTGGTTTTATAAATGAAGCACAACAGCCTAAAGAATCCGTATCACTTCAGCAGTGTGAGGTGATGATAATACTGCCATCTCTTTAGGTTTCCCCAAGCACAGGGGTCTACCCTCCAATAAATAGCCCACTTCCTCAAACATCTGAGCCCCTCCCTAAAATAGAGACCACCTCATGTACCTGTCACTTTCCTCTTGATTTCATTCCAGGACCTTTTTCTCATACGCTCAACACATACTCATTGTTTTCTTGTTTTAACTTAAAGAGAGAAAAAAAACAATAGCAATAATCCAGAACTTCCAAACAAGATCATAGGAAGTTAACAATGGTTTTTATATTGCATGGGGTTATCTTCCAAGTGGTTGCTCAGATTACCAGATACAGGGATGCAAGATTGATCTTTCCCTTGAAAAGCACAGAAATTCCAGAGTCAGTGTTACCACATCGCTGTTCAGCAAACCTATTGAAAGACACAATAATTGCTGTCTCTTGTTCTTTCCTTTGCTGCTTAGCTAAGTGGAACAACACCAGCTTCCTTGGGCAATGCTCACATCCAGCAATTGTCCGGCAGTCATGGTGCCAGGCAGATGTGAGGACGGAATTCCGCACACAAAACAGAGGCTCCATGCACCCAGTTTTGATCAATGAAGGTGCAGAACATTGGCAAGACACTTAGAACTGGCTGCACTGGTTTCTAACATAGGTATTCCAAGGTGTATTTTGCAATTTGAAGTCAACTCTAGAGAGAGGAGAAGTTAATTCAATTATCTTCCATTTAACAGACTAAAAACTGAGGTTTAAGAAGGATATGCAAAAGCTAGGAGTGGTGATGCATGCTTGAAATCTGGGCACTCTGGGACACTGAGGCAGGAAGACAGCAACTCCAAGTCCAGCCTGAGACTCAGTCTCAAAAAACACTGTTTTAAAACTGCTGGTGATATAACTCAGTGTGAAGGCCCTGAGTTCCACCCTCAGTACCATAAAAAGAAAAGCAGTAGGAACAACATGAGAAGGTGGGGGAGGAAGAGAAGGAGAGGAAGGAGACACACTCTGCCCAGAGCAATACGCAACAAATCCAGGATTCACACTCAAAGGCTCCTAGTCTCAGTCTACTGAGGTGCAACACACAAACCCACTGCGCTGGCTTCCCAGACCTTGGAGAGGACCGACCCCCACACAAGGCTCCTTCCCCGCATCAGAGTGCGGCGGCTGATCCAGCTGTTTCGCTTTTAGAAATACTAAGCTTCATCCATTTCTTTCAGCTTCTCACACTTGAGAATAATGTCTTTTTCAAAAAGCCAAAGACCGAGCTGTCTTTCTTTCGCCTGGCTAGGATACAGACAGAGGCCCAGAGTGCTAAATCCCTAGCCGCATGCACACGAACACCGCGCCTCTTCTCATAGGCAGTCCCAGCAGATGTCTGTCCTCATACAGGGGTGACCAAAAGACACAGTGAAACACTGAACGTAAAAGCTTTATTATAGCTGGGGTGGCGGCACACACCTGTAACCTAGCCAGGAAGATGGCTGTAAGCTTAAGAAAGATTCAGTGCCAAACTGCGCTACACACAGTGAAACTCTCAAATAAATACATGAATAAATACATTTTTAAGATACTTTGGGCCGGGGATATAGCTCAGCAGCACAAGTGTCTTCCTGGCAAGTTCAAAGTCCTGAGTTCGATTCCCGGTACCAAAATAGAAAAAAAGATGCTTTATTATAGTAAGAAACATTTATTTTAATCCTTCTCGAAACACTCCCCCTCACTTCACACACACTCATCCCATCATCTTTACCACTTTCTGCAGCAGCTGAGTCCTCTTTTCTGAGGGTCTCTGAGGTGTGATAAAAAATATAGTGAATACTGTTGCCCAGTGCCAGCCAACATAAAATCAAGCTCATAAAAACATGACACTGTCTCCTCACCCACCTTGTTCACTATATCTGGCATTGTGCAACTTCTGGCTCTTCCCCAAAGTCAAAATGACTACAAAAGGCAAATGTTTGCAATCAATTCAGGACATCTAGGCAGCCAGGACAGTGCAACTAAAGACACTGAGGAAAGAGGACTCCAGAGCTGCTGCAGAAAGTGGCAAGAACAATGGGATGAGCATGTTCAAAGGAGGAGCATTCTGAGGGGGAATTCATGGCAGTGTGCCTTTTACTGTAATAAGTAGTTTTTCTTTAAATTTAAACACCCACCATATTTTTTGATCACACCTTGTCCATGATAAGAAAACCTGCTCCCCAATATGAATGTTCCTACCTCTCCATGAGCAAACCTGGGAGACCAACAGGACCCTAGGCCCCTGGGCAGGACTAAAACCACAGGCAAAGGTCCATGCACCCCAGCTCCCTGGCTCCTGCTGGGAGACACTTCTACCACCGACATCCCATGTGCCTATTCCGGAGTCCATTTCACCATGTACACTGGAAGGATTCTCCAAACTCTTCCATTCTCCAGTCTTGGTTGAAGTGACCCCAAACTCAGATAAGCTGAGGAGATGGGAGACAGAGGTCAGAGCAGATACACGGCCACAATACCACATAGCCTTACTGTCACCCTTTGCCAGGCAGCCAATACCTTCCCCCGGGTGGGAGCCATCTTGTCCACGATGCCATGGCGCCTCCACAAGACAGAAAATCAAACTGTAAAACTTACTCAGGATGATCTCTGACATAGTGGTCGCAATCCTCAGAATATTCACAAAAAGAGAGGAAAAGCCCTAGGCAGTGAGAGGCAGGACTACAACTGCAGAACCAGCCGTGCGTTTCCTGAGCAGGCAGCTTTGTGCCCAGCCCAGCCTTGGGAGAATTGGACATAATCAGAAAAACTGATGCAACTTTCCCTGAAGGGAAATGAAGATGTCAACTTCCAATTATTCCCAAGAAAACCTCACAGCCAATCTGGGACAATCTTCGAGACGGTGCCCGCTGGGACCAGCCAGCCAAAAAAGCACACTTCTTACCTGGGTCGAACCTGCTTCTTACTCCTAGAAGGGTCCTCGGTTGCTTATGCTTGGGGGTATGGACCCAGGGAGAAGACACAGTGGTGGAGATGGTGACAAGTCTCGTGGGAGGAGCGGGAGTTCCTGAGCACCTGGAGCTCCGGGTCCACATGGAGACATCAGCCCAGGAGGGCAGCTCCAGGAATGATGGCCTGCTGTGCCCAACTGATGTCTCCTACCCGCACGGTGGCCTTGGCCACAGGAAGGACAGCTAGGAGCATCTGACACTCTGCAAAGGAACAGGTCTCTGTCCCCAGGGCCTCAGAGAACACATATGACTGTCTGGCCCCCAAGTGTGCTCTTGTCCCCTGGCCTGGATGAAGACAAGGACAGGTGGGAGACTGAGGTACAGTCTCTAAGAGCCACAGACCGCCAAAGTCAACACCCACCCACCAATGTTGCTGCCCACCCACCAGTGTCACTACCTCCTGGGTCTGAGGCTCCCCAGAAATGCAAATCCCTGGACACTGCCACCCAGCATGTCCTCTACCCCGGATGTCTGCTGCTTGCTTATGTCTCTTATTTGCTTTTCTTCTTTCCAGAATTAAATGCTTTAAGAAGGCAGTGAGTTTGTTACCCAAGAATTTATACCAGTACTATCTCAGAGTGTGAATTCCCTAAAATCTGGCCAGCAAGCCAGAGGTATTGGAGTGCAAGGCTGTAATCCCAGCACTCTGGGAGGCTGAGACAGGAAGGTCAAAAGTTGGAGATCAGCCTGGGCAACTTCGTGAGACCCTGTCTCAAAATTTAAAAATTAAAAGGGCTAGGGACACAGCTCAGTGTGAAGGCCGTGGGTTCAATCCTCAGTCCTACAAAAATAAACTAAAAAAAAAAAAAAAACCAAAAATTGGTCAGTAAAATTTATCCAAAACTGTAGAGCACACTTGGAAGGCCCAGCCCAGGTCACAGTCACATCCTGAGAAGCCTAGTAGCACTCATCTGCATGCTGTGCCTGCCATTCGGTACGAGGCACTATGTGGGGGAAGTCAATATTTACAGGGCAGCTGTCTCCATCACTGCTAGCACTGAGGTGTGATTTTCTTGGCTATGAAATAAAAATATTCACTCAACATGGACTATTGATGTTTGATGTGGATTTGGGCCCCATAAATCTGTGTTACCATTTCCCGGGGAAGCTGTCTCCTGGCACTGGGTGGTGATAGGGTGGAAAGGGACCAGGTTTTGCTTCCTGAAAACAAGCGGGCCTGGCTCCCAGCCCATGCCTGTCTTTGGATGTCCTTCAGTCTTGGCTCAGCTGAGAGCTTTCAGCACCTCGGTGCTCATGCAAGATGAGGGGCTCATTGTCCTCGCAGAAAGTCAATGGGACATTCTTGATGCCCCAAGTGGTGGGGCATGCCTAAAACCCCAGTATTGGGGAGGCTGAGGCAGGAGGATGGCTGCAAGTTTGAAGTCAGCCTGGGCTGCATAGTGAGCTTGAGAGCAGCCTAGACTACACAGAGAGACCCTGTCTCAAGAAAACACACACATTTTAAAAAAATGGTCACCATGGTTGAAATTATGCTAACCAGGTCACAGTCTTGGGAAGTTAACAAACACACACCTGTCGGAAGGTTGTGCACATGGAATGACACTCCCGAGAAGCAGCAGGCAGGGCTGAGTGAAAGACTTTTAAAACGTTTCGATGCTTGGATCAGGTAGTCCCATTCTTGGGAATTCATCCACAGAATAAGAAAATGTTCACTGCAGCATTTCCTATAAAATTAGAAAGCTGGAAGCATACCAAAAGTGTATTTTAAAAGGGATCTCAGAACTGTAATAGCAAAAAAATCAAAAAGTATGTGCCAAAGAATATCACTTCATAGGATTATCTGGGTCTTTGAAGTGTGATTTTGATAAGGAGAGAGTAAGAAGAAAAACCAGATACTCATTAGGGGATCACCAGAGCGAGGGAAACAGAAGACACACAGGTGTGGTTTGTAGCTAGATGTCCCCTCAAAGCCTCATGCGCTCATAGGGGAGGCTTTGGGGAGGTGAGTGGGTCACGGGGGTGTGATACTCATTGGTGGATTAGTCTGTTGATGAATTTATAGCTAAATGTGATACGGGGGGGGGGTGAAGCCTGCTTGCGGGAGGTGGATACTGGGGGCGTGGCCTGGAAACAGCCAGCTCCCTCTCTAGCCCCTCCCTTCTCTGTCTGCTTCCTGTCCACCATGCTGTGAGCAGCGCTTCTCCACCAGGCCCCTCTGCCTTGCAGTCCTGTCTTGGAGCCAGCTGACAACGGACTGAAATTTCTACAAACTATGAGGTAAAATAAACCTTTCCTTCCTTAAATTGTGGTGTCAGGTATTGCATTCGCAGCAGTGAACAAAGTAAGCTACATCCTCTCCAAAATAAGATCTTCATTTGATTAAAATAAGGAGAGAATATTTTCCTTCCCAGAATATGTCTTTATGGATATAAATTTCAAAACTGTACAGCCAAAGAAAGCCAAACTAAATAAAATCCTAAAAATTGCAAAATGTATCACTGGCTAAAAGTTAATTTCCTTAATATACACAACAATGTCATAGAAAATGATAAAAAAGGCCCATTTTACAGAAAAATAAATGACCTGTAGATGTATACACTCGTAAGAGAAAAGTAAACTTACTATTCTGCACCCAGATGCCATTCGCAAAGATTCAAATGACAAAAATTGAAATGTTTAGCAAAATACTCTGCTGTGAGCTGTGGGTCAACTGTCACTGGCACACTTCCCTGTTTGGAGCTCAAAATGATACCACACACAATGCGTTACTACCGTCAAAATGTTACCTATTTATCCACTGACCTAGTAATCAGTCTTTTTTTCTTCTTCTTTCAGTAATGGGGATTGAGTCCAGGGCCTTCACACTGAGCTATACTCCCCAGCTCTCTCTCTCTCTCTCTCTCTCTCTCTCTCTCTCTCTCTCTCTCTCTCTCTCTCGACAACTAATAGCTAAATTGCCCAGGTTAGGATCAAACTTACGTATTTTCTTCCTTCCTTTCTTTCTTTTTGAGGTGAGGTTTCACTATGCAGTTCAGGCTGGCCTTAAACTCACAGTGATCCCCCTGCCTCATCCTCCCCATTGCTGGGATTACAAGCATGCCCTACCACACCCAACCAGGCTCAAACATTCAATCCTTCTGCTTCAGCCTCCCAGAGTGCTTCGAAGACTGGCGTGTACCACCACACCCATCTGGGTAATCCCATTTTTAATCAATTGACAAACCAATGTAGTTAAGTCACTCTGGTATTGCCTGTAATGTCAGGACCAGAAGTAACCCTTGCTGGAGCCTGGTGACATAAACCAGCAGCATTCCCATCAGGGTGCACCGAGCCACTGCACTGAGCCTGTGTGTCTCCACATGGACAGATCTGCAGAGAGCATCCCATAAAAAGACCAACATGTACAACAACAAACTCATCATGCTACGCCGCATGTTTCTGTGCTTATTTACTTACAGAAAGGGACCAATCTCGAGATTAAGACTGTTATAAACAAGAGGGAGGGGCTGGACTGTGCCGAGCACGCAGAAGACTTTGAAGATACACTTTTAACTCAGCTTGTGAGCCTCACAGATATTTACAAATAGAACTGTCATCAGAATTTAGAATAAATTCATGATCTCTAGCATTTTCTCCAGCCTTACTTCAAATAAGGAATCATGTCTACTCATCCAACACATCTATTTGCTTGTGTGAAGTTCAGAGATCTACCTCAGTACTGTGTAAGTTATCTCAAAGAAAAGTTACAGGTGATTATTTTAATACAAATACACCACCATAGCTGTCTGATGAAATTTAACCTTCAGGTTTGATGGCAACATGTTGAGCATAGCATGCCAGTACACAAATGAGAAACTGAGGAAGCATCCAAAATTAAACCGCTAATGTGTGGTTAAGCAGCTGGCAATTGTAAAAGCCTTAATACAAGGCTTTTCTCTGGGATAACTCAGAACTTCAAAATGTTAACATCCATCTCTTCTCCTCTGTGCCATCCCAATTTGAAACCCAAATTGCATTGTGCTCACAGAGGTATGATGTCCCACTTGTCAGAGCTAAGCCATTGGACTGGCATCACTGAGCTCAGAGAGTAAGACTTTCCCAGTGTCAACTTTTGCAAAAGGTTTTGTTTTTCCCACTGGGAAAAAGCAACAGTGTTAATTCAAATCAGTATTAAGAAATAATAATAGCTACATAGGCAGAATGCTCATGATAATAGGGCATGGGTCTGGACAGGCTGGAATCAGCCTACTGTCTTTATTTGATTTAATAATCACTTTATTTTTTATTTTAAAGAGAATAAAAAATAATAAAAATGATATGTAAGTCCAAAACAAGATGATAGTAAATGAACAATGGTTGTTATATTGCATACTGTTATCTTCAAAGTAGTTGTTCAGATTATCAGATCTACGCATACAAAATTGATCAAACAATTAAGCATTAACTGTTCCTACCATTGTCTTAATGACAATACATGATTGTTTTCTGAAATGACATCAGCATGCACATGGCACCAGTTCTCATGAAGCCACCATGCTCCACCTAGCAGGGTTAAGACCTTGCTGCAGTGGCCCCTTTTCCTGCTCAGGAAGTCCTAAGTCAGCCTCTCAACCCATCCTGCTAGGGCTGAAGCTAGTAAAGAACTCATCCAAGATCATTGGATGGGCACGGATCACAGCCCAGCAGCACCTAGGAAGACACTTTCATTTGACACCAATGTCCACAATCCTCCTACTGTTGAGCCCAGTGATCACGAAGACTAGGGTCCAGCACACTGTGTCTGCAGAGGGCTAGGCAGGGACTATTTTAGGCTTTGGGGACCATAGGGGGTGTCCGCAGCCACCACTTGGCTTTGATATTGTGGCATGAAAGCAACTTCAGATACTACCCAAGCCATCAGGCATGGTGGACACCAACAGAACTTGCTCACAGAAACAGGCAGCCAGCCAGGGCGGCCCATGGGCCATCCGCTGACCCCTGGGAGAGATGCTGATGGTTTTACAAAGGTGGTGAAAATCCATCTCATCACAGTAATCTTTCCCTTTTGCTGAACATTGCCAGGTGTTGACACCAATTGGTCTTCCTAAATTTGTATTTCCACTCCAAATACTTAAGCCTGACGTGAAGATGTTTCGGAGCCTGATCTGCACACACACATGCACTATGCAAGACTGGCCTGGCCCTGCACATAGACCCTGCAACTGTCAAGTGACTGTGACAGCCTGCTTTCCTGGCCTGTTAACACAGCAATTTTTACCCCCTCCTGGTGAGCAAACCCAGGGTCTTCACACTGGGCTCCATTCCCAGCCCTGTTTTTCATTTTAAGATGGGGTCTCACTAAGTCACAAAATTACTTAGGCTGGAGTTGAGCTTTGAGAGCTTCCTGCCTCAGCTTTCCAGAATGCTGGGATTACAAGAATACACCACCATAGCTGTCTGATGAAATTTAACCTTCAGGTTTGATGGCAACATGTTAAGCATAGCATGCCAGTACACAAATGAGAAACTGAGGAAGCATCTGAAATTAAACCACTAATGTGTGGCTAAGCAGCTGGCAATTATAAGAGCCTAAATTCCTTAATCCAAGGGCCCTGAGGCATCACCTGGGCCTCACATTATAGACAAGGTCCTATCATGGAAAATGCACAGTCTCCCGGGATCTGAGGCCTGTAGGTGTGAGTCACAGCTCAGCGTCCAGCTTGGTCACTAACACTGTAAGTTGCATGAATACCCCCTGCCTCATGGAATCCTCTCTGCATATCAGCTTAGGAGCTTCTTCCTACCTGTCAGAGATAAGAAAACGGATGCTTAGAAGTTCTGCAAATTGCCCAAGGTTGTGCAATCCATCAATGTCAGAGGCTAACTGCAAGCAGAGACAATCTCTCTCTAGAATCCCACTGTTCAGTTTCCAAACTTCCAAGGCTCTCCAGGCATTGCATGATGGCATCTGACGTTAGGAATAGGAGACATGGCTGGAGACCGAGTGTGTGTCCACCAGAACCATCTGTCAGGGCTCCCTCCTTAGCACCTGGGGAAGCCTTCCTGTGGGATTCTGCACCTGCTGGAGCCCAGGAACCCCAGGACTGCCTCGTTAGCACAGCGCACCCACAGCCAGGATGCAGCCCAGCCCGAGCCGCAGCTGGCTGCCTCATTAACTGCAGTGTAGAAAACACTGGAAGCAAACAGCAAACCTCTAAGGTAAGACAATTTATCTGCTGGAGGCCAGAAAGGGAGGAAGCCAGAGAGGGAAACCGGGTGTCAAGGGGAATCTCCCAGCCCCTCATTCCCACTGCAAGAAACAGCAATTAGAGAGCCAGAAAAAGCCCCCTGGGGCTGTTTCCCATCAACCCTACCCACCCGCAAAAGGCTTCTAACAAGGAACATCTCGTTTTAAGCACCCAAGCAGTGCAGTTTAAGAGGCTTAAGGGGAGTGAACATGGGGAGTTGTGTAACCTAGGTCTGGTACCCTAGCTCTTAAAATTGGACAGGGGAACAGGGACACGTGGCACCTCAGTGTCCCTGGTCCTGTTGTAGAACTGCCACACAGAGCAGTGAACAGGTGCCCACAACTTATCTACGATCCAGGCTGGAAGCAAGAGGAGGAGGGGGAGGAGGGAGGGAGGAGAGAGTGATGACAGGAAGGAGGGGGGGAGGGGAGGGGAACAAGGGAGGGGTGAAGAGGAAGTGTGTGTGTGGGGGGGTAAATTCCCTGTGGCTCCCGGGTCAACACAACCCTGGGAGGAGGAGCACTCGCTCCCCTCTCCTGGTACCTGTGCGAAAGAAAGGAGACCTCTCCCTTCCTACCCCTGAGCTCATGAGTCCATCTTCAGTCTCTCTTTCTGCAAAGCAGCCAGCAAAGGCCAGAAGGAAAAACCACTGCATTCGGGGACCGCACTGGAAGCTAGAAGCGCTGGCTCCACACTTCCTGATCTCCCGAGACGAGCCGCCCAGACCCCACAGACGGTGGCAAAACCGGGACAGCTGAGGAGAGATCACCTCGTCCTCGCCGGAAACAAAGCACAGCACGCTCTGTCCACCCTCGCTGTGTAAGGTCACCTGGGACGCAGGGCTGGGGCAGCACGAAAGGAATCAGTGGACAAGCTGAGTTGGGAGTAGAAGGCAGTGAGCGCCAGAGAAGGTAAGAGAGCACCCCTTGTTCAGCCCACACTGCGACTCTTCCCCCACCCCAGAGCTTCCTGTGCTTCTCCGCCCATCTGTGGCCAGGCAGCTCAGCACCTCAGCGCCGCAGGGGTCCTCATCTTTCTGCTTCCAAGAAGAGCATGACAGACATTGCTGCAGCCCCCAAACGTCACCCGTCCCTCTCTGCTGTGGCTGCCAGGCTGCTTCCAGAAAGCAGACACTGCAGCGAGATTAAATGAGGCAACGGCTTCTGGCCTTGGGAAACGAGGGCAAGCCGAGGGGAACGGGGCTCACTGTGCCCTGTCCGTAGGGCGGGGTGGGGTCTGTGGCTCTCTCTAGAGGGGCTGGGCACAGGTGTCTGGAGACTCTATAGCAAGAACAGGGCCAGAAGACAGCAGGGAGCAGCACCCACAAACAAGAAGAAAAAAGCCAGGCAGGCTGGCGCACATCTGTGATCCCAGCACTCTGGGAGGCTGAGGCAGAAGATTTCCAGTTTGGTTGGGTAACTGAGCAACTTAGTAAGACTATGTTTTAAAAGACAAAAGTTTTACAAAAAACTAAAAAATAACTGGGGATATCACTCAGTGTGAAGGCCCTAGGTTCCATCCCCAGTACGTTAAAAGAAAAAAGGAAAATAAAAGAATGGCAACAAGTGTTTCTGCCTTTCTTTACTTACCAAAACCTTCTTTCTATTCAATAAATATTACACTTTGTAATAAGAGAATAGGAAAAATGTGGCTCCCTGTGAAGGGTAAACTTAAGGGTACAGACTTGATTGGCTGAAAGTTGCTGAGGGGACGGGTGGAGCACACCTTCGGGTATGGCTATGTGGACATGGAAGGTGACCTTCCTCTCTGGCACTGTGCCTGGCTCTGCTTCCCGGCCCCCAGGAGCTGAGCAGCTTTGCTCCCCAGGCCCTTCCAGCACGATGCTCCCGCCTTGGAGCAGCCTACCACGGACCGAATGTCCTGAAATCGTGAGTCAAGTTAAACCTCTCCGCATTTGGCCATGGACGTCTGATGCTGCAGTCCCAAGCCAGAAAGTTTCTAATACACCCCCCTCCAAATAAAGACATATTCGGGAACACAAGGTAGACAGTGCCTCGTGCACAAGGTCTGGCGACCTTTAAGTTTCTTGGTTGTTTTTCTTTTCCTCAAACAACTCTACTTTTGTGTCGTCCACGATTTGTCCCCGTGATGCTGGGGTGCACGAGGAGGGTCAGGGCCCCACTGCAGCTTCTGCTCTCTGTCGTCTCTGGGCCTCGGTTTCATCATTCATAAAATGAGAAAAATCGTACTTTCTGAGCTTTCTGCGATCAAAGTGACAGAGATTTGTGGGCCCTGGCTCTGGAATAAGAAGTGAAATCAAGGTGCGGGCAAGTCAAGGGCTGGGTGGGGTCCAGGCCTCCCTCCACAGCTTCGGGTCCACAGTCGTCTTTTTTGTACTTTTGTATCACCTCCCCACCATATGGCCTCTCTGTGCACATCTCTTTTTTGTATGGACAGTGATCTTCCGGGCCCAGCCCGGGACCACTTGTCTACTTCATGACCTCGGTCAAGGCCTCTCCCAGGCAGGCCACACTGGGGGGAGGGGGGGCTGGGGGTAAGGACTTCTACATGGGAACTTAGAAATCTGGGGGCATCATTCACTCCCCACCAGCCCTCATGTCACAGGTCATAGTGAGTAGCAGGAAGTGAACAGATGTGGCGAACTGCTGATAGGAACGGCCTCCGCTGAGGGCCTAAGGAATACACTGTCACCTCATTCTCCTCAGTCTCCACCCCTGCCCCTGCAGTTGCCACAGTGGCCATGGAAAGTGAGGGAACCACACTGAGCACAACTGAGTCCAACGGTGCTCACTGAGCGGTCCCAGCTGCGGCCACCACATCCTTAAGTCTGGACCACTCTGCCCAACACATCACCCCTGCTCTGCCCAGCAAACACAGCTCACAGAGGAAACATCACAGTTCTGTCTCCACTCCATCTCAGGACGTCCTCAGACACCCTGGCAGCTACTTCCCTGAGTTCAAAGCATCTCCTTTGTTGTCCCAAAGAAGAGTGCATTTGTTTTTCCCAAGGCTATGGCTAAATTAATTTGGAAGGAAACAAATTTACAGGTAATTATGGGTGCTGTTTTGCAGTGCTGGAGAAGATGAGTGTTTTGTCAACTGTATGGGTCTCTTGGGATGAGGACAGAGTCATCCCAGGTAGGAGACAGAAAGCTCTCATCTTCACCACCAGACCTCGGTCTCGAAGGCAGGGCCTCATTACTGCAGCGGCCACAGGGCACATTCAATGACTGGAGTCCTTCCTGTGCTCCCAAAATAAACTGCCAGCTCGCCCCAGCCTGGGAGGTAAAGTCAACGGGCAACAGGGCCAAGCAGCCATGCTTGCTTTGTGCCTGTGTGTCCCCTGCCCCCGCCTTCAACCAAACCTTCTAAAAAGGGCTCTGCCCACACTTTCTGCATGTGAGTCATCCCAGGGGACATTCCCATTCTGGATTCTCCAGTGCAAACACAGGAGGCCACAGGCTCCCAGAATCTTCTCCAGCCTTTGCCAGGGTGGCCCAGGGAGTGGATGGAAACCGACAAAGGATGGACCAGGAAGGGGTGGCTGCAGAATGCACCCACCTGCCGCCCAGCCATGAGGCCTTTGAGGTCCTGACTTAGTTGGTGACATTCTGCCTGCTCCACTTTTTTACTTTGTTCTGTATCACAGCTGCAACACCCTAGGGAGGCAGGACCCCCATGCAGGAAGAGCACACAGTGTAAATCCCATGGGTTCGAGAACCCTAACGGGGGCTGTCTCCCCATGCTCAGTCAATATCAATAATTCAAGGCACACCAGAACTCATTTCTGGAAGCTCACAGGGCTTCTTGAAACGCTAATGGTGTCCACCAAGAAATGAAGCCCAAATCCAACCAGTGAGAGCTGGGAGCTTACAGACCTGCAATCTGACTCTCCTGGCACGTGCTTAGGCTTCTGCTCATTCTGCAGGTAAGGAAACAGTCTAAGGGAGTATCTTAGTTTGGGTTCTTGCAAAAGCAGACACTGAGGTAAGTCCTCTGGTGGAGGTATTTTATTTGAGAAGGGAAGGGAATTTTTGAGAAAACTTGGGTCCAGGCAAGGGGGAGTCAGGCAGACAGGGGAAGGGAGAGGTAAGGGAAAGGAATGCAGGTGACAATGGGATCACTGTCTCAATGATAGCTGTGGTTAATGGGTACTTGGGAAGCCACCATGACACCATGCCTCATTGTCACCTCTCTAAGATGCAAGAATCTGGGATAGTGGCCCATCAGTCCTATCACACACACCACTGGCTCTGCTGATCTTCCTGTCAGCCCAAAGGGTTCTTGGGAAAAATGTCCTCATGTCACCAAAGGTAGATGCCGTAGTGGGGCTGGTGGGCACAGAGGTGTATGCAACTAGTCACAGAAGTCCTGAACAACTCATGCTGTTCTCTACAGACTCATCCCCTTCCCTGCTACTGGGGGGGTCCCATGTACCCAGGAAGGTGTCCTTAAAAGATAAACCAGCCCTGTCACTCTGGGGTAAAGAATCACATGTTGCACATAACATTTGAACAGCTTGATGGGTAATAATCTGTCAGATGAATTAGACTCTCTCCTTGGAGGAAAAGTAACTTAAATATACAGTGAGGGGCAAGAATTTATTGTAACACATGTGAGACCTGATATCAACCTATATCACACTCATGGAGGATGAGTCACGATAAAGCAGAGAAGTGCTGGCACTATCCCTGGATGGGGATGGTCAACAGCACAGAGAAGATCGGCTGTGGAGTATGTCTTAGTCATTTTCTTGTTGCTAAGACACAATACCTAACACCCACAACTGAAAGGAGGAGAGGTTTAGTTGGATTCACTTTCAGCCCATGGTTAGCTGCTCACATCACGGTGGACAGGAAGCAGAGAGAGAAGGGAGAAGCTGAGGAGGGAGAAAAACCTATCCAGGCTACACCCCCAGGGGCCACCTCTTGACCCGATGCCCCCTTCCACCAGCAAGTCAGCTCTGACACCCTCATAACCCACTCTTCCAAAAGCCCCCCGGATGAATGCATGAATCTTTTGGCCAGTATCTACATATAAACCATACCAGAGCACAAGGCATCACCAACGTGCCTGCGTGGATGACTATACAAACTCTTGGCATCACCAACAAAAACACAAAGGGAAAGAAAGTGGGGCCAGTGGGCAAAGACCTGTGTGTGGGGTGGGGTGGAGATACTGTTCAAGGACAGGAGGGGATCCCAGTGGACCCGCCGCGAAGGTACAGTAGGGAGCAGGGCACCATTTGGAGTGAAACTGCCTGGTGTAGACACCACATACCTACTCTGTTCCACTTCACCCTCTCACTATGACACGGGGATGTATGATGTAAGGATGAATTATCCAAATAATATAGGGGAAATATTTTAACTCCCAACCTGCTAGATGTCTTAAACACTGAGTTCATATTCTCTAAAATCAAGGATTAATTCTAGGAATAAGAGATAGTTACTTTTCTCTCATTGCTGAGACAAAATACCCAAGTGTCTAAAGTTGAGGAAGGAAAGGTATATTAAGCTCACAGTTTACAGAGGTTTTGGTCCATAATCATCTGGCTCCAAAGCAGGGTGACATGGCTGAGCGTAACAGTTCACGGCAACAGAAGCAACAAAGCAAAAAGGGAAGAACAAGCCTCTTTTTCTCCTTTATTGTAATGCACGCCACCCTAGGGTAGGTGCTGCACTCATATCATCTCCATGCCTTCTTCTTACACAGGCTCAGGATGTTTACAAAGTGAGGACCATAGCCCCCTGCTGAGTCATTTAGTTAAACTTCTAAACTTCTCAAGCTGACCCAATAAATCAACCATTACAACATCTTAGAGTGTA
Source organism: Dinomys branickii (assembly GCA_004027595.1). Taxonomy (NCBI): domain Eukaryota; kingdom Metazoa; phylum Chordata; class Mammalia; order Rodentia; family Dinomyidae; genus Dinomys; species Dinomys branickii. Next base: position 29,136 of record PVLD010008224.1, on the reverse strand, counting down.
AGCAACCACCCTAGGGCATGTTTTGTACACCCTAGGATGTACTGCTGAGTTAACTTCTAAACTTCTCAAATTGACACAATAAATCAACCATAACAAGTAGGAAGAATTCATTAAGAAAAAGATAGCTTCTGTGTAAGAGAGATAGAAAGGAGCCAGGAAAGTGGGTGGCCCACCAATCCTTGAGAATAAGGGTATTTTATTGTGCAAAGCCATGAGGTGAGGAAGGTTCAAGGTGGGGCAAAACTATAGTCAACTAATAAAATTACAAATACAGTCACTTAGGTAATAAAGATTAAATAGAGATCGATTGGGGAAGCCAGTCATGTATCAAGTGCACACGGGAAGGACAAGTACTTTCTTGAATGAATCAAGGTGGTTTTGATCCCCTATGGAGTCTGATGCCTGTTTAGAATGTAAATCACAGCTGTTCATCCCTAGGGAAAGTATGTGGGTGCAGTCATTCTCTTTTCCTTGAAGCCTGGCCTTCAGTGAATGCGCCTCTGGCCACAACTGTCTTCTGTGCTGAGGGCATAGCCCTGGCTACCTGCCTGTACCGTTTATAACTAACTCAGCTGTCTATAGTATTAGGACTCTGCCCCATGTAATTCTGTGCAAGAAGGCTGAGATGCAGCAGACCACCTCCAAAGAGCCTCAACACTGCACGTCTTTTCACGCCAATATTCACCGTACTTCAAAAACCCCAGGGAGGAGGCTGCCACTGAAAGAAATTTAGCTCCCATTAACCTTTGCCTTAAAATCCCCTTTATTATATATAGCAACAGCTTTGGATATTCTGGCAATGGGGGTTTCTCCACCAGCAATTTAACCTTCATGCAAAACAAACCTCAGGTTCTGGGGGGACATGCTGCTTAGAGAACAGACTTTTCGGTCTTCCTGCAGTGGTTGTTTTGTTTCTGCATTTGAGTTGCAAAGTGCAGGACACAGCCAACATTTGAACAGGAACTCCTATTTTAAAATATTCTGGAGATGTTCTGGCCAGTGCTTATACTCACTCACACTGTCAGTTTTAACCACCACCTTTTTGTACTACTCTACGTACATATGAGTTAAGAAATCAGGGAATGTACAGCTTGCTGAGCAGCATACAAAGGCCTCACAGATGGGCCTGCTCCTTACCTTGCTCTCTGCAGTCCAGCTCCACACCACCCAGTGCCCCTGACCCCGCACCTGCTCCTTGCCTCCTTCTGCCTTCACAGATTTGCATGTCAAGTGGCAGTTTCTTAATACTTAGACCACTGTTGTGGTCATTTAGAGCTCGACCATTTGCAGTTTGTCAAGGAGGTGCTGGAGAGATGTGCTGAGTTGAAAAGGTGCAGGAGAATGGCAGAGATGTAGAAAGAGGAGGAAGACCACCTCAGGAGACTGCAGACTCTCCTGTTACCCGGAGGAAGCCGGTGGTGGGGCAAGAGAAAGGGGCTGCTGTCCTCAGGAGGACTGGATACTGAGCAGGAACAAGCCTAGTCTATCAAGGTGGCAACACCAACACAAAGGACCAGGAACCAAACAACCAAGCAACAGTAGAAGCTGTCTCCATCACAAATCTCCTGTCTCCAGATGCATTAAAATCTCAAAGGCCGCACCTATAGCAAATACCTTTGCATTCCCCAGGCCCTACTGACAGTACAACAAACCTGAGTACAGCAGGTCCTAGTAAAGCTCTGCTCCAGAGCAGTTTGTGTGCTAAGAAGTAAAGCCACTTCTGTAGGAAGTCCATCTGCAAAATGAAAGGCTGCCCACAGCAACTCATTTGGTCTTCCGGGTCAGACTGGGGCTGCGCTTGACCTCTATCACCCTAACAGCTGCGTAGAGCCAAGGACAGAAAACAGAATCTGAACCGAAATCTAATTTCTATGAAGCAACAGACCTCCCTGTGATGCAATGGAAAGCCGCTGGAAAACAGTGGCTGCCTTAACTACAGACTTAGGAAAGAAAAGCATTCATTTTTCCTTTCCTGATGGCCTGAGTATCACGGGATATGCCAAGAAGAAATCACCCAAAAAAGAATAAGAGAACAAAACAATAAATCTGCAAACTGAAAGAGACATCCAAAGGATCAAATTTTATTTCAAACACCAAAACAGATTTTATTTTTTTAAAAAAAGCTTGCTTTTGACCAGCACGCACGTGCTTGCAGGCACACACTCACACATACAATTTAAACTGGCATTATTCTGCCCAGTGACGTGGCACAATGACTCACTGCCAATTTGAAAATCAAGTGCAGGCCAGCGCTTTCTTCTCTCTTTTCTCCCTCCCTCTTTCTGTGCTGAAAGAAGTAAACAAGACCCTACTAAGCGGGAAATAGGGACAGCACAGGACACTGTATATGCCTGCTTTCCTGAAAAAGGAGCCAGATTCCTCCACGCCACACCAGGCCGTGTGTTTGCCAGGGACGCTGGAGATGAGCACATCCCTCCCAATGACCTGGCATGGCCTCTTCCTTCCACAGAGGAGGAAACTGAGGGTCAGTGAGGTGCAATAAATCCACGCAGAAAGCAAGCCAGTGTCTCTACTCACTCCAATCATCTTTTCTGTGGAATTCTGACTCAGAATTGCTTTCTCCTTGAATTCCAGATGGCTGCCATTTCTTGGGGTTTGTGCTGTGGTCATCACTTTGCATTGGTAGCCTCAGATGCTGCCAGCTGGTCTGCAACCCAGGGAGCTGTGATCACTGTTCTGACAAGTCCACAGCTAGCTTGGACCCAAGCCCTCCAACAAAGCACAGTGCAAACACCAGAGCAAATGTACAGAAAATAAATAAGGAATGAGCCAAATGTGGTGATGTACACCTGTAATTCCAGCACTGAGGAAGCTGAAGAAGTTGGACTGCTGCAAATTTGAAGGTGGCCTGGGTTGCATAGTGAGTTCAAGGCCACCCTGAACTACATAGGGAGAACTCAAAAAATTAGAAAAGGAGTTGCTCTGGGAACCTCAGAGAGTTTGGCTCTACTTAGATTCCTAGTTGTTTTTCTTGATGTTGAGATGAAATACTCAACACCCCAAGTTAAAGGAGGAAAGGTTTACTTCTTAGCTCACAGTTTGTACAGGTTCAGTCCATAGTCAGCTGGTTCAGTCCATGGCATACCAGAGGGGCATGGCTGTGGAGGAACAGCCCACGACACGGCAGCCAGGAGGCAGCAACGCAAGCCGTGAGCAGCAAGCCTGCCTTCCTTCTCTCCCTTTATAGGCTACAAGCCTACTGGTTGGTGCCACCACAAACAGAGTGGGGCTCCCATTTTCCATACCAAGCACTATGCTAAACGAATTTAATAATCACACTTTTAATCTCTGTATCACACTCCCAAGATCGAGCCCCCTCTGAAAAGCCCCACCTACGAGCACTGACAGCTTCAAGGGAACATCTAGATATAAGCTATAATGGTGCATTCTCCAGAGGCCCAACCACATCTTCTCTGGGCCACTCCATGGGCAAGTGGAAAAAAGATTAAAGGGCTTCGGTGAGTGAGAAAGCAAAGTGACCATACTTTTTCCTCCTACGTTTCCACTTAGATTTACAATCACTACACTGCTGAAAAAGGCACTCCCAGATTCTAGGGGCAAGTGGGGCACTCTACAGGAAACCGCCCCTTAGGATTGCAGGACAGCAAGGCTGAAAGTTCTCAGGAAACTGCGAGCTACAGAGAGTAAGAGAAATACGGCAATGAGCAAGCTACTGCTGGGGCAGGTTCCTGGAACCCTGGAGGTCACGCATACACTTCGTGCTATGCTAGGTACATCTCAGGCAACACGGGGACTCAGGGACCCCACCAGTGTCCCAACAGTAGGGCCTGCACCTGTTTGTACTTGCAAACACGGCCACCATCCTGTGCTCCTAACTTGACTCCACAATGGCACCCTCCATCCACCTCTCCACACTTCTGCTTCCTTTCTCCAGCTCCACCTCCTAGCAACCCTGGACATCCTGCCAGAAGTGCACGTTATGAGGTTCCCAAGGCTTCCTGGAACTGCCCCTAAGACACCAGCCAGTGCTCCCTGGAGCTGCAGACCAATGAGGACACTGTGGAGCTGTTGATGGCCAGTCTCAGACCTGATTCCAAGCCCTGGTCCTCTGTGTGGCCAGTACTTCTGGGGTGGGTCACCAGCTTAGTCTACTATGAGCAGACAGCAAGCACTGCTGAGCCGTAAACCAATACTCAAAGCACAGACAAGTTGGCAGGGCGGGTCAACGAGCCCAGCCATCAGTAAAGTGAAGTCGCTGGACAGCACCCAGGGCCTCAAAGACGTTGATCTTGATCTTGACCTTGATCTCTACACAGTCCAGCTACACATCACACAGCACCCAAGACACCACAGTGGCCCACATGCATTCCTCTCCTCCTTCCTCCCTCATAGCTCTGTACAGGAAGTGGCAGTTCCTTAATATCCTCACAGTCACTTAGGGCTCAACCCCTTGCCATGTGCAAAGGCAGAACTGGAGTTGAAATGGGGCAGAAGATGCAGAGATGTAGGAAGAGCAGAAAGATGGTCCTGAGAGACAGCAGCCTCCTGCTACACAGGGAGCCTCAGCAAACAACAGTTCCATAAATACTACTCATTAAAGATGACACAGACTGAAGAGCAAAGAGGCTTTTAAGCCTTTACTTGCTGCTCTTTTCTTTTCTTAGTGCAGAGGGTTGAACCCAGGCCCTTCACACTCAGTTACATCCCCAGCCACACATTCATTCATCCATTCATTTTAAATTCTGAGACAGGGTCTTGCTAAGGCACTAAGTTTCAAAGATTAGGCTGGAACTTGGGAGTCCTCCTGGCCCAGCCTTTCAGAGTGCTGGGATGTCAGGCGTGCACTACTGTGCTGGGTTTAAAATTTTATTTTTATTTTTTTGAGACAGCGTCTCACTATCTAGTCCAGGCTGGCCTTGAACTCACTATGTAACCCAGGCTGGCCTCAAATTTGCAGCAATGTTCCTGCCTCAGCCTCTCCACATGTTTGGACAACAAGCATGCTTACACCTTAACTTAAACCTGGCTTAAAATTTTTTTAAAAAAATAGCAAAAAACTTGTAGCTCCCTAATATTTAATATAAACCCATCCCATCCCAAATGCAAGTGCTTTTAAGAAGCTGCTGAGCGGAGCTGGTTATCCTTCAAGGGTGTATGATTAAATCAGCCTTGTATAGTGCTAGAGAGACAAAAGGAGGTGACTCCACACTGCTTAGGACCACTAGACCAGCAGGGCAGCATGTAGTTGACGCTGTGTGTAGCTCTGCTTAGACACGGCAGGCAGAGACCACTGTCCCCGCAGGCAGGCAGCAGGCAGCAGTCACAGCAACAGGACAGAGCGCAGGGACAGCAAGGAGATCAGGGAGAGGAGGGGGATAGGGTCCAGGTCCTCCACCTCAACTCAGGCATTCAGGATACCTGATTTGAGGAAAAATTTTAAAAGTTATGCTACCAAAACCAGAGTCATCTGTCAATAGCCGGACTGTATCTGTTGCTGCAGCCCCTGAAGGGTCTGGATTCCTGGGATTTCACCTCTGCTGTCTGTCGTGGGGCTGGGATCCTAGAAAAAGTGAGACCACTGACCCTGATAGCTAAAGGGAGAGGGAGGAGGGAGCAAAGGCCTACGCAGCTCCCAACTTTGCACCCCCCAAACCCCGTGCACACGGGCCAGGCCCTCCTCCTGTACCGTTCACGCTGCACCGGCAACACCAGCTGGGAGGGAGCAGCCAGCAAGGGCTCTCAGGGAAATCAATTATGGTCACACGGACTTTCCTGGAATAGTAGACTTTGGGGCTGTGGCTTGGCCCAGCAAATGAGCCACAATAACATTCCACGAAGTGACCGGGAGCATTCAGACAAGTGGCTGCCAGGAAGCAGAGGGCTGAGGTGTAAGGGGCGCTCTCCAGGTGCCCCCAGGGTCTCTCCAGATCTGTCCTGGAAGGTGTGCAGACCGATGGATGGATCCTGCAAGGTGAGCAGACTAATGGGTTGATAAGCCCTTGGGGCTGGGCCATTTTTGCAGTCAGCTGCCTGAGCTCACAGACGCATCTTTTTGTTTCCTTTTCTCCCAAACCAGGAGGGAATCAAAGAGGAACAAGGCAGCAAGGCATGAGGGGTGTCCTTGTCTTTCAAGCTGTCCCAGAAACAAGCACCTTAGCTGGAGGTGCCGCCCAGTCTTCTCTCTGCTTTGCACCCTTCCCAGCCCAGAGCAACAGCCTGCAGAACAGATTCTTGTGCAGGCCAAGGAGCCTGGTGAGCACATTCTACATTTTAGACACCCTGCACCTGTCACGGCCATAGCAGACACCAGCTCAGCAGACTGCCCTGTGCTTCTCCCCCACCTTCCAAGGTGGCGGGTGACGATGCCCTCTAGCCCTCCATGCACTTGCCTGCGGCTCCCTCTGGACCTCACTCCAGCCTGTCCCTGCTCAGGACTGTAGCAAAGGGGAACTGAGAGCCTGATGCAGAGCTGCTCTGTGCAGAAGACTCTGGACCCAGAGCCCAGAAGCCAATATTCAGCTATAAGATCGGAAAAGCAGTGGGAAGAAGCGGTAACTTTTTCCTACTTACAGTAAAATCCTTTGCACAGAGGTAGCTCTCAGAATGTGCCTTGGGGTGTTCTCTGGGATACAGAAGAGCCCCAAGGGTCCCCAAGTCCAAGGGTCAGAGGGATAACTGTGCCAACCCATGCTACAAACATACCTTGAGGGAAAAAGGTATGCAGAACCACTTGGGGGCACTCGAAGGACACTGCAGGGTGCCCACTCCCTCGCCAAGGCTATAGTGCTCTGTGCACTGCAATTTGGAGCCCAGGACCAGCCACGTTGGAGGGGACTTCAGGGCGGACCAGTGTGCCCTGCATATAATCACATCCTTCTATAAATTTAATGAGGGAATGCAAAGGAGAAATTTTTAATGTAGCTGTTTCATTCAACAAATATTCCCTGAGCCCTCACTAACCCCCAGCACACTCAAACTCTTCATCAACACAGGGGCTGCTGCCCAAGCTCAGAGCCAGGCCCAGCTCAGACACAATGGAGGCCAGGGAGCTGCACCAGAAGCAAGCACACCACTTCTCCCGTACACTATCTCTCAGGCCAAGCTGCCTGCAGACATCAGGTCCATGGAAGGGGGCATCCTAGCATAGGCTGGGCCTTGTAAGCCAAGGGTTGGCTGTGGAGGCCAGACATCCCCTGCACCCCAATCCAGATGCATTGGGGACTGGGAAGAAACTAGGCTGCAGTTCTGCCTGGAACAGTTTCCTGGGGTCAGAAAATGAGACCAAAGTTTGTGCTGGGGCCCTGGGAGCCATGGATGGAATTTTCAATAGGATGCACATCAGCGTTTGTCAGGTAAGGGGATTCGCACAAGTACCAGCACAAAGACACCAGCTAGAACTTCCATGCAGGTGAGGAAGAATTTGAAAATGTCCTGCATATTCTCCATAGCACATGGATGAGGTGTGAGCAAAGCATATGACGCATGTTTAAATTAATTCATTACAGTAGAAGGCACACTGCCATGAATCACCTTCACAAGCCTCCCCCTCACCGCAGACACGCTCATCTACTCATCCTTCTCTTCTTGCCACTGTCTGTAGCAGCTCTGGAATCCTTTTTCCTGAGTGTCTTTACCAGGTTTGATCAAAACTACAATGAATTTCTACTACCAAGCATCATGTAACAGAAAGACAGACTTATGAAAACATGAGGCTGTCACCCACCGTAGCCACCCAATCTGGCACCATGTGACTTCCGGCTCTTCCCCCAAATTACAATGACCACAAAAGGCAAATGTGTGCAACCACTTCAGGACATGGACGCAGCCAGAACAGCACAACTAAAGACCCTCAGGAAAGAGGACTCCAGAGCTGCTGCAGAAAGCAGCAAGGATGATGGGATGAGTGTGCTCAATGTGAGGGGAGAATTCTGAAGAGGAGAAACAAAAGGTGTAAGGGGCGCTCTCCAGTCCTCTGAAGAGGACTCACAGCCATGTGCCTTTTCCTGTGACATGTTTTTGAAATGTGTCAGTGCTCAGTGTATTTGTGGCTCAGCCTCCTTGTGTACTGAAGGCCATCAGACCCCCATGATGTGTGCAGAGCCCTGGACCTCAGAGCCTCCTTCCCTGAGCATGTCCTGGTCATTTTTAGGTGACAGTGATGCAGCTCTGCAGACTAAACCAGAGCTTCTTGAGACAGACCTGAGGTCTATGTGAAACAGAAGGAAATTAAGATACTCTCAGACCCAAGACCCAGCTGCAGGGGACCCTGCTGAAGCCTTAGGACCCCTTCCAAACCCCAGACCCTCAACATGGCACTCTGGGCAATAAGGTTTGCTCCATTTCCCAGGGGTTGCCATAGGGATGGGGGTGATTACCTGCGGAAGAACAATGCAAAAACATCAGCAGCACAAAGACGGGACCACTGAGCAAGGACTAGCCGAGTCCTCTACTCTGGGGATCTCCAACTTCACTTTGCTCTTTCATGATTCTTTCAGGCACAGACCCTACAATAGATGCTGAGAATGCTAAAGAAGGAACCTGTCCTCAGGGAGTTCACCGTGACACCCCGCATGGTAGTTCACACCTTCAATCCCAGCACTCTGGGAAGCTGAGGAAGGGGGATTCCAAGACCAAGACCAGCCAGGAGCAATTTAGCAAGGCCTTGTTTTGACATAAAGAATACCAAAAAAAAAGACTAGGGATGGAGGTCAGCATGAGGGCTTGGGTTTAAATTTCTACTACTTCAAAAAAATAAAGTGTACCAGAAAATAAAGAACTATTACTATGAATCTTATCTCAGGGGAAGCCTGAAATAAGAAAGGAATTTTCCAGGAGAAACCAGGACCCTGGGCATGAAATGCGATCCTCTGATTCAGTCTATGTCCTGAACGTGTGGCCAGGGCTATTCTGGAACCCCAAATAAGCTCTAAAAAGCTCAGGAAGCATCATCTTATTTTTGAAGGCCCCAGAGGGCTTATAGCCATGTCATATTTTTATAGCTTCTTTTAGGCCAGGAGCCATACGGGTTTCGTACTTATTCTGAATTTAACTGGTATTTAAGTGTTCCGGTTATAGCTGCAAACACACTTTCGGGTTCCGTGTGTGGTTGGAGAAGTGGACAGTGAAGAAGCTTTGGAAATTTACAGCCCAGAAATAGCATGTGGTCTGCATGCTTGAGAAGAAACCAATCCTTGGTGAGGAACAAGGCAGTGGCCCACAAAACCAGAACACAAAAGACAGCAGACGAAATAGAGCTCTCCACCCCACACGCACACCGGTTGGTTACTGAAGAGTGGGGGTCCCCTCCAGGGTGGGACATGGGGACGCTTCAGGGCTGAAGACTTCAGAAGACAGGGCCAGGGTATCGTCAATGGGCAGCCATTGAAGCAAAACGTCTAGACAAGACAATGACTTCAAATCCAGGGCCTTCACACTGAGCTCCGGATGCCGGTTCAGCCTCTGACTACCCGAGACCCCCAGGGCTTCCATCCCTCCTCTGCTGAAAGGAAGGCGTCAAGTGCACAGTGACCTTGGGGTCCTCTGGCTTCCTTGGCTTTCCCCTGATGTGTGCGGGTCACAAAGTCTTCAGCATTATTCCCATCTGAGCCTGGGCAGAATTTTGATTTTGCTTCGTTTTAAGATATTGACTTTCTGAAGATTTCCTTGAAAGAAAGGATCACTACAGCACCACTCCGTAACTCTGGAAACCCTGTCTCTGATCTGCATGATTTCCCCCAAGCTTGCACCATTCTGCACAGAGACACCTTGGTGTTGCCCTGCCAAGCAGAGAAGCAAACCCCTGTTGCACCCTAAGAGGGCTGGGCTTGGCCCAAAGATACTTGATACGTGTGGTCGGTAATGAAGTCCTGCCACGCCCCAGAACTTCAAGGCACTGGGGGAAAATGGGATAGAGAGGTTTCTATTCTTAAAAATACACTAGTATGTTTTTAGGGGAAGAGCTCAGGGCTCTCTGGGGATGCTGGTACACAGTAACACAGATCACTGTGACTGAAAGGGGATCTAGACATGGAGAGCGGAAAGGGAGGGATGGGGTGAGAAAACAATTAAGAGGGGCTGGGGATATAGCTCAGTGGAATAAGCGCTTGCCTAGCAAGCGCAGGGTCCTGAGTTCGATCCCCAGTACCACAAAAAAAAAAAAAAAAAAAGAAAACAATTAAGAAGTGTGAGGCTCATGGCTCAACTCCCCACCTCAAGTGTGATCGCTGTGCACTGCAAATGCAGACTAGTAACAACTAAAAACTGAAAAAGAAAGAAAATTTGAAAATAGCATAACAACCAAGAAATACCACTTGATAATTATTCTTTTCATTTTCTTTCTTGCAGTACTATGGATTTAACCCAGAGCCTTTGCACTAAGCTAAATCCTCAGTCCTTTTTGATTTTATTTTTTTTGAGACCGGGTCTTTTTAAGTCACTGAGTTTCCCAGGCTGAACTCAAACTTGAGATCGTTCTGCCTCAGTCTTATGGGATAACTACTGACTTAACACTTGCTGGGTTCCTTCTATGTTTGAATAAAAGGTACCAAGAAACTCTGCGCTTAATTAGAGAGTGAACTACATACAGATCACCTTCAAATGGGCCAACACATCCTTTCTCTACCTGCCAGTCTTGGTGCTCACTCTACCAACAAGATCCTGACAAGGCTCCTGGCCCCAAGAACATACCCCCCGGTTCTCTAAACACCAAAACAAGCTTCAAGCCAAGGAGCCTCTGGTACTGGTAGCCGGAGACAGAGACCCCTGCTTCTTGCATGACAATGAATTACATGCTACGAGGACAGTTAGTGTTGAGAAGTAACTAACACCTAGTTAAAGAATAAATAAGCATCCCACCTTGAAAGCCACACCAGTTTAAGGCTTTTGTGGTTTGGGGGAACAAAGGAATTAAGTTTTTTTAATATTATGTACACATAATAAAATTTCTCTGGAAGCACTGGACTAGCAGCAGAGAAACAAAATGCATACCCTCCCAATTGTAAAAGGAAGAAATGGAAAAAAGATATATATAGAGAGAGTATCTGAAGAGGAAAAAAACAGACCAGGAGAGAAAGCAACAGCATAAAATCACCGCAGAAAACATCCACCTATGTTAAAAATCATAAAATATGGATTAAGCCAGGCATGGTGGTGCTTGCACGTAATCCCATCACTTGGGAGGCTGAGGCAGGAAGGTCATTGTGAGTTCAAGACCAGCCTGGGCTACAAAGTGAGCTCAAGGCCTACCTGAACTGCACAGTGAGACCTGTCTCAAAAAGACGAAAAACAAAACAAAACAGAAATAATTGGATTAAACTTGACAGCAAAAGGGAAGAAATGCTAAAGCCGCATTTTAAAAAGAGAAAACGATTCCAAGTTATAAGAAACTGGGGATATTGGAAGTTGAAGGGTGATGGGGAAGTGATCAAGGAAAGCATCAGCCAATGAAATGCTAGGTTTTAATGAAAGAAGCAAAGCTAGAGAAAAAGCAGCCAGTGTGCTGTGAGGAAAGGTGCAATTCATGATGAAGCTACAGTCATTCCAGATTTGCACACATGAAACAGCTTCAAAACACACGAAACAAGTAGTGGAAAAGTCTAACAGCCACTATCACAGTGAAGAAATTCACTGTGCATTGTTTAACATAGGAAACGTGTGAACGTAGTGAAAATATAGGACAGGAAAAGCACTGAAAATGATCTTGACTTGAGGCACATGTAAGACACACCCAATCTTTCAAACAATGTATTTATAAAAGTTGACATCGCACTAGGGCAGAAAAAAACAACTGGTACTACATGAAGTATGTACGTGACCCCAGTGCAATTAAGAGTGATGTTGATAATGCAAAGATTCTTCACACTTGAAAATTCTTACAACACTTACGAATAACTCATGATTGTATATGAACGTGTGTGTGATGGCTCGCGGCTAGATATCCCCGAAAAGCTTCCTGCAGTCATAGGTGGGGGTTTGCGGAGGTGGCTGGATCTAGGGTATGTGATGCAGAATCAAGATGTGAGGCTGGGACTGATTCACTGTGCAATGCTAGGATTAAGGGTGTGAGTGCTACTCCCTCTAAGGGCGGGTAGCTTGGGTAAAATAGACAGAAAGAGGGTTGCCTGTAGTTTGCCTCTTGCCGCTTGCTGCCTCCTGCCTGCTCTGTGATGCCCCTCTGCCTTGGAGTCCGCCAACTATGGACTGAAACCTCTACAAGCTGTGAGCTACAGTAAACCTTTGCTCCCTTAACCTGTAGGTATTAGGTGTTTGTGTCTCAGCAATGGGAAAAGGAAGACAATGGGAAAATTAAAAAGTTTGTAGCACTGAACAATAATGAGACTTTAATTTAACAAAACCCATGAGTGCTAAAGCAGTACAGGACAGAAATTCTTCATCTTTAATGCTTACAGTAAGAAAGGAAGGGTCTGCTTCCTACTGAGCTGTTTGCAGCTTAGATGGGTAGAAATGGAACTGCACACTGAACACAACAGAACACAAGACTTCTAACAATGAAAAGAGCAATAAAATATAAACTATGACAGAAAAGGCAAACAAGATCCGAAGTATTTTCTTTAAAAAATAATAGCGACATAGTGACATACACCCTGCCAGGTTTATCTCCTTCTGTGCTAAGGAACTGGAAGTCAGGGACTCTGACTACACTCCAGAAAAGATAATTAAGAAAATTGACTCAAAATACTAGAAGTGTACATTACTGCACGCTCCCTGAAAACAATTCAATGATTAGAAATCTTCCCACAAGGAAATCACTAGGTCATATTTTCAGTTGAGTATTGCCAAAACTTCAATAGCAAATAATTCGATTAAAAACACAATGTTTTTTCCAACAAACTAAGATAAACTATTAGTATACATGAAACAAAACAGCACATACACTGAAATTTTTTTAAAACAACAGAACATGTGATTTGGGGAAGTATTTAAACTCCTCCCTGCATCCTATTTGTCTTTATTTGTATATGCAAGTATACTGTGTTTTCATATGAGAGAAGTCATGCAGTACTTCTAACAGTCTTTTTGGTTTATGCCTTGTACTGAGCAGCTACCTTCAAAATAAATAATTGCTTTGAAAAAGCATAATAACTACTGCTATTCCATTATTATTTCATTATGAATTTGTGTTTTATTTTTTCATAAAATAAGACATAATTCAGATCAATACGCAGAATATGAGAAACATGGGAGAAAAGAAAAAGACAGATGAGGCAAAGAAGAGGGGAGAGAGGGGGAGGAGATGCAGAAGAGGAAAAAGAGGAGGGGAAAGAAGGGGGGAAAAGGAAAGGAAGAGAAAAGAGAGGAGAGAGGTCCCTCTTCAATCAGACAAAAGCAGTTAAAAAAGGAAGAATATAGGCCAAAGTCTCTCGTGAGTAAAGAAGCAAAAACTTCCAAACAAAATATGAGCAGATAGAATCCAGATGTGCAGCAAGTATGATTTAAACAAGCTAGTTTTTCCAAGGCTTGCAGGCGAATGTAACATTGGAATAGGCAATAAGTGCACCAAACATAGAGAGAAATCCTGGGAACGGAATGCCACCCACCCTATGACACAGGAAATGAGCCTCTGATAAAAGTCAACATGATGGCTGGGCATGGTGGTGAAGGCCAGGAATCCCAGCATTCTGGAGGCTGAGGCAGGAGCATCAACACTAGTTCAAGGCCAGCCTGGGCAACACAGTGTAAACTCAAGGCAGCAAGAACTATACAGTGAGACCCTATTTTTCTAAAAAAAAAAGAGCTGGGTGTGGTGGCACATGCCTGTAATCCCAGAAACTGGGAGGCTGAGGCAGGAGGATTACTGTGAGTTCAAGGCCAACCTAGGTTACACAGTGAATTCAAGGCCAGTCTGAAGTACATGGTGAGATCCTACCTCAAAAAAAAAAGGAAAGTCAACATGCAGTGAGGATAAAAACATAAAACATAAAACAAAATCATTAAGGGAACTTTATTAACCTAGTAAAGGACATTTTGAAAAAAGTGAGAACAAATAGTCTTAATTAAATTAGAACACACTTCAGAAAACTCAGGCAAAGGAAAATATCTTCTAATGTTTCCACTCAACACTGTATTATTATAGGCACTAATGTAAGCAGAAAACAGGATAAAGTGTGACAACTGAAAAGGAAGAAATTTCTCTTTACTCATAATGACTTTTTATATAGGATCTATCTATCTATCTATATATGTATATATATATATACACACAAAAATATTAAGAATACTAAAAACTTAAGTAAAGTAACTAGATGCAAGATTAATATAAAAAGTCAACTGCATTTGTACATTTTAGTAATACATTTTCCAAAGGTATCAAAAAACAAGATAACTAAAGATAATTAGAGAACAAATTCTGTTAAATCACACAAAAGAATCCAGAGAAGGCAAAAACTTTAATAGAAAAATATAAGCCATATCAATACTGATAAAGACACAATGTTCATGAGTAGGAAGGCTCAGAATCACACAAAATATTAAGTGTTTTTCTTGACTGGCCTACAATTTAATGAAATACAAATACATTTTCAATGTGTGTTTGCTGCTGTTGGCTTGTGGCTATTACTCTCAAAAGCAAACCCTAAAATTCCACAGAAGGAAAATGGCAAGCATGAATAAACAAGAACCAGAACCATTTTTTTTTGAGACAGGGTCTCACTATGCAGTTCAGGCTGGTCTTGCACTCACTTTGCAGCTCAGGCTGATCTTGAACTCACAATGATCCTCCTGCTCCAGCCTCCAGCACCTCCTTTGAGAGAAATAAACATAACGATTTTTCAAGAGTGGTATGAACTGAGAATAAATTGCACCAATATGGAGAATGGAAAGTTAACCAAGAGATGAAACAGACAAGCATGAGAATATATGGACATTTGACCAAAGAGTGGTGCTCCAGATCAATGGAGCCATACACATTTGTTCCATGGATGACATTCTTTCCTTAGGATAAAAATGGTATCAGATTCCTACATCACATGGAAAAATGAATTCTAAATCATTTTAAACTATTAAAACAAAAGTCAGCAATTTATAGTCACAGAATATAGAACACTATTTTGAATATAAGGCCCTAGCTAATAAAAAGTCCTTAAAAGATACTTTACACAATATGACTATATATGGCAGGAACTGGGAGGTCATATTTTTAGCACAGGAAACTAACAATAGCCCTTAGAATATATGAAGAGTGTTTTCAAATTGATGAGAAAAATACAATCCAATGGAAAACTAGGCCAAAGGCACAAATATAGTCATTTTATCATAGTCAAAGCAAATTGTCATTAAACTCATGAAAAGAGGCAGGACATTATGGGTATTTTACTTTCAGTTTAGTGTTAATTTGATAAAAATTAAGAAGTCTAGTAATATCACATGTGAGGATAACAAAGCATAATTTTTAAAGGAAACTTATATTCACTGGAGATGACTATCTTTACTCAGAGGACCAGTTTAGAGATTACTATGATGTTTTCTTATAAAATGTGATCATTACTTTCACCTTTCTTTGGCTCAGCAGCTCTCCTTAGGTTTTTAATCAAGACAATAAGTGCATTGATGAACCAAGGACATGTACCAGAATATTACAGCAGCTGTTTTGTGACAACAGAAACTGCTGAAAATAACCTAAGATTCCCTGAAAAGAGAATGTATGAATTGCTCAATAACATTTGTATCAAATCTGATACATAACTAAACTGAATAAATATAGATACACAGGACAAGATGGTAAGATCATAAACAGAGAACACAGAATGATAAGGTCACTCATACCATGATATCATTACTGAAGACTGAAATACTATAGTTTAATAATAGAGATAGCCTAAAATAGTAAAGGAAAATTGGTAGGTAGGTTAGCATAGTGTGGGACTTCAGGGCTGTAAAATGGTAGAGGAAACTCATCTCAATGCAACAATGTATATGAGTTTCCTAGGTACAGATAACATCATGTCTTTAAAACCACTGCTTAGAATAGTAGGCTTATGCACATTCTCATCACTGGGACACAACACCTGATGCCCACAACTTTTAAAGGAGGAAAGGTTTATTTTGGCTCAGGGTTTTAAAGGGTGCAGTCCATGCTTAGTTGGCTTCAAGGCAGAACTATCATGGCAGAAAGGCATGGAGAAAACTGTTCAACCCCTGGTAGCAGGAAGCAGAGACAGAACGGAGCAGCCAGGTACAAGAATGCATCCTTCCAGGTCACACTCCAGTGACCTCTTCCATCCAGGCCCTGCCTCCTACAGCACATTCAGCTGTGTCTTAGTTACTTTTCTCTCATCGCTGAGACAAAATATCCTATATACAAGTGTTATAGTTTGGGTCTAGATGTCCCTCCAGAGCCATAAGTGGTCACAGAGTTTTTTTGGAGGTGGCTGAATCCAGGATGTGTGATTGATTCGTAGTGCAATGCTGGGATTCAGGGGGCAGGGATTAAGGCTGGACGGTTGTTGGATCAGTCCACTGACTGGATTGGCTTCACTCTAAGTTTGGTAGACTGGATATAATATGAAGGACAGAAAGAGGCTTGTCTGTCTTTCTCTCTCCTTGCTTTTGGTATTTTCCACTGCCAGGAACTGTTGCCCCTCTGCCACATGCAACCCTGCCTTGGAGCCATCTGACTATGGTGCCTAACTGGTGAATACAAAATCAAATACAAAGATTACAATGAAAAAACAAAGCTCATGACTGGATTCCAAAAACCCACTACTGCCTTTCAGCAGAGTTTAAAGCACAGCTTGGAGGTTCCTGCCAAGTTCAAGGCTTTGGGAAGGAAGCCTTGGAAAACATCCACACCCTCCTGCTCCAACACCCTGGCCAGGATGCAGTTCTGTGCTGAAAAAGCCAGATCTGTCTTTATGGTTCTCTAGATACAGAGGTCACCCTCCAACTTCTGCACCCAGAAGGACCTTCCCCAAAACATGGACTTGGAATTTATTTTCTACCATACTGGAAGTTTCCTAATTTCCTTGGAATCCATGAGAGATACCAAGGATCTTGGTAAATACAAGAAACTGTAGATTCTCAAGTCCTTCCTGTCAAACCTAGACACCTCCTCCCACACACACACCTAGGTTCTTATAATAACCAACATAACACACACACCACATAAATCATTGCTAGACTGTTTTCTTTAAGAAACAATGACAAGAAAACATTGGAATGTTCACTATAGATAGAATTTTTTCAAATATTTTTGATATGCTATGAGTTGAATCCACATAGAACCAATAGACACAGAGGGCTGTATTGTGAAAACCTGTTGTCTATATCTCAAGTACTGTAAAGTAGGATCATCCTCCCCGCTTTCTGAAACAATTGGTGGATGATACTTCTTGCTTACCATTAATCCTCCCATTTGGTTCTTATGGACTACAGCAAGTTTACCATAGCAGGCTCTTCTTTCTGAATTTTCAAAACCACCAATCACACTGTATTTTCTTTCTAGGCACATTGGTGATGGCGTCCTATGGATTGACTTCAGCCTGAACCACTGTGTTTGACTTGTGTTAGGCAAAAAGAACCCAGGAGAGATTTCTGCAACACTGCATGGTCATTCTGCATGGACGACATGTCCAAGGATGGAGCCCAGGGCCCCCTGTTACCTCTATCCTGCCCCTGCCAAACTCATTCACTACTGGGCTTCACGCACTGTTCTCTAACTCCATACAGCCATCCATTTGTTCTTGACACATGTGTCCCCTCCCACAGAGGGTCAAGGTCACTGCTGGAGCTCACGATCTCTCTTGAAGCGCACAAAGCACCAGCTGACACCACATAAAGGGGCTTCTCCAAACACAACACCCAGAAATGACACCACCCCACTCCCAAAACCTATGCCCATCTGGATTCTGCAGGGTCGTGCAAACTGTGATCATTTGTACTTTGAATCAACACAGTTTCCAAGATTTCCTAAGCCTCTCTGCTAGCCTAGTCCTATGAGTCATTCATCAGGCAGAAGGTCATATGAGGTTTGGAGTTAGGTGTCCAGGATCTGCTCCAACCACCCCCCCATGACCAGCTGCACCATCTTGAGCAAGCCTCCTTCAGCCCCCGCTTGCTCAACTGGAGGGTGGGAAGCTCTGCACCCCACACAACATTGCATACACTGATAAACCAACATATGGAGGTTCCTTTATGAACTCCAAGGGAGGTAGAAGTGATAGTCTTGAGCAGGAACCCATGAGTTGTTTCTTGTGCCCCTGAGCTTTCAGATAGTGACCAAGTGTGCTTGCCTTTAGGAGCCTGAGAATAAAATGAACCTCCTTGTAATGCTATGATGGAAGACATCCTCTAGCCCTAGAACCAAATTCCTACAGCCCTCAGTCATCATCAGAATATTCTCTCTGCAGAGACCAGAATGTGTATGGCCATCCAAGCACCAGCCCTCCTTGCCTCCGTAACAGTGCTCTGTGACACCGGCCTATATCTTTTATGGTTTCCAGGTGTGGCATGGCTGCACCAGACAGGCACATAGCAACCTCCCTCAGGCTTCCCAGGGGGACCTCAAGACATCTTTTCATTTGCTTTTAGTTCTCAGCTTGCCACAGTTTGAAGGTGTCTTCTACCACAAACTGGCTGTCCAAGCTGATATGCTGCTGGCTCTGGACAGGACCTGGGGGAGGTGTTAGGAGAAGACAAGGCTAGGATAGCAGGGTCCCCAGTATGGCCTTAGCAGGAAGAGGAAGTGAGATCCCCAGCTTGGAAGGTCCTCTGTGTCACCACGTGAGGCCCTCTGTTGGCACCTGCTGTTGGACTTCCCAGCCTCAAGAACCATGAGCTAAAGAAAGGGTAGGTTTCTCTACCCAGTCTCAGAATATTGTTATGGTAACAGAAAAACAGAGTAAGTCTTGCCCTATAATACTCAAGTGACTAATATTTCAGTGCAACTTACACCTTACGAACTTTCCCATCCTCAACATATCTGACCTTTACTAAGCATTTCTGACAGTCTTATTTTACAGTAAAGAAGTCCGCATTTTATGGGATAAAGGTTTCCCAAGATTTCCTGGCAGGGCGGGCTTCTGGCCCTCCGTTTCCACCCTGGCATTACCTCACTGGGAACAGCATTTGGCCCAAAGCCAGAAACTTTCCTGGGTTTTCTTTCTTTCTGTCTGTCTTTCTCTCTTGCTTGCTTGCTTGCTTGCTTTTCTGTTTTTGGCTTGAGTACAGCTTAAAATAAGTCTAGAAACAAGCACAGTCCCTTTGTACATTCCACAGCTGACCCGACCCCTAAATCTAGCATATGAATTTCAAATACATAGTTGAAAAAATATAACTCCTGGCATCCTGAAAGTATGTTTTTAAAAATAAGTCAACCACAGTTGTAAACAAAGCTAATTTCTGGCATATCACTTATATTTAGCGTGCATAAACCTCTCTGACAGAAATTTTATAACATGTCTTTATCCCTGTGAAACTGCACCGCCGTTCTCATGCTACCAACAAATTGTAAGTCTACATAGTGTCACCTGATTCTTTGTCTATATTTTATTACTGCAAGTTTTAAATTTTGCTTTTGAAATTACAAAGAATATTTAAAAATTTTTTTTAAAAATTGTTACCATATGGCTGTGAACATAAAAATTACTGTATTATACCATTAATCAAAATAACATAAATATAATAAAATTGATGTGTACTTCTTAGATCTAAAGGGCAAACTTCCATTGAAAAATAAAGAATGACACAAACTTTCTTTTCAGTGAACTAAGTAAAAAAGCTTGTAAAATAAGTACATGAGCTGGGCATAGTGGTGCACTCCTGTAATCCCAGCACTCAGGAGGCTGAGGCAGGAGGATCATTCCAAGTTTGAGACCAGCCTGGGCTACAAAGTGAGCTCAAGATCAGCCTGAACTGCAGAGTGAGCCCCTGTCTCAAAACAGCCAAAAAACAAACAAACAAAAAAAACAAAGTAAATGAATCCGATGTTGGCAGAAAACAAAATTTAAAGAGAGTGGAGGGTAAGAGGAAAAAAAAAGAATCGAGGTGTCTTACATACATGTAACAATTTTCCATAATGAGTATAATCATGTACTGCCAACATGTACTAATAAGGATGTTTTTAAAATTTTAAAGAATTAACTCAAAAATTAAAAACGACTTGGGGTTTTTTTTCTGAAGTTTTGGTGTCCAATAGGTAAGTATTACTGACATTTATAAGGAGATCTATTCACAATCACTTTTTCTTTTTTGAGATATAATGACTTAACCACCTTTCTACATCAATATGTAGATAGGACTGATGATGGTATGTTGTGAAAGAAAACTCATCTCTCAACTTTTTCCACATATAAGCCCCAAATCCAACAGTAACAAAATAGGAACTAATTTTCGCAATTAGCTGACAATCTAATCTGCAAATTTTCCCACAAACAAAACCTCTGGAAACCCCAGAGATACACAAGAATTTAATACCAAGACGTTACTCAGTCAAGGCTTTATTTCTGGGAAACACACCAAAAAGGCTGCAGGGAGAGTTTATAAATAGCTTAATTATACTCATTACTCGTCCCCTTAGAAGTACCTTGTTTAAGTCAACATACTCAGGAAGAACTTGTAAAGAAAAACCTTAACATGTGACTGTACTCTAAAAATGCTCCAACTGCATATTTGCCAATTTTATTTGCAGATTTAGGTAATTCCAATAAACGAAGCAGCAAAAGAGATTTTCACAGTCAAGCCAAATAAACCAACCTGACCTACCTTCTACCAATAGGTGGTTGCATCTTATTTTAAAAATTCAAATAAAAGTTTTTTATATATGTGCATGTTTTCTTTTATATAGAAAGAAGTGCTTCTTAAAGCACTGCAATATTCATAGTATAGAACACAAGTCACACACTAACGTCAGGATAAAAGTAACAGTGCGGTAACTGAATCATGTTATGCACTTAAAAATGAGTTACAAGGGCAAAGTACTAATGGTTTCCTCATTAATATTTACTAAATGGTTGCTAAATGTAGCTAAAATTAGCAGTTAGCTATGAAGTGGTAAGGGCTGCCCGACATCTCTTTGTAGATGTATGTGAATCCCTGAGACATTGTCTTGTTAGTTTTTGGACAATAACAAGAGCAAAACTGGCCATGCGTGATGGCGCAGGTCTGTCATCCCAGACTCAGGAGGATGAGGCAGGAGGATCACTGCAAGTTTGAGGCTAGCCTGTGCTATATGAGAGAGTTTAAGGGCAGCCTGGACTACACAGTAAGACTCTGTTTCAAAAAAAAGAATAAAATTGTAATTTTAAAATCAGGGAGAAATGCATTCACTTTTGCTGAGGTCCCTAATTTGTCCTTTTAGGTCTTTATTTCTTCTAGCTGCTCATACTAGCGGTAGTGTCCCACAAACCTAGCCACACAGCCCGCTCAAAGTCCCGCTGGGGCCTGTGTAGCCTTTGCTGCTTTGCTGCCCTTAAGCCCAATTCTAACTCCCGAGGCTGCCAAGCACTTAGAGTCTGGGCACTTCATGAGGGATCTGTCTCTGGGTCTCTTCTCTCCCCTCAGCAAACTCAAGGTCTTGGACGTAAGAGGAATCCATCCTCCAGCACTTGGCAGCTATTTCTCACTGCTGCCCGTTGACTCTGGGTTAAGTTTGGAGAAGCAGAGCCTGCATCTTGGGCCCGCTAATGTCACTCAAAGGCAAATGAATTTCCAAAAGCAGAGGACTGCCTGCATCTGTTCACACAGCCTTGCCTGCAGGTGACCTTGGAGACGGCGGATAGTGCGAATTGACCCTGTAGGATCACTGTGTACCCACTAAAGGACCAATGCCTCTGCACGTTCCCTAGGGGTTTCCCTGCTCCAGCAGGGTGCTTGTGAGCCCCAGAACCCTCACACAGCTGCCCAGAGCAGTGTGTGCACACAAATGGCCTGAAGCCTTTCAAAGCACCCCAAAAGATCACAACAAAATACAGAAGACCCTAATCCTGGCAGCCGCTACATCTCAGAGAGGAACACCCAATAGCAGTTTCATTCTGAACCCAGGCGCAGTGTCTGCATGATGTTCGCATTCCTGGCTGGTGTTTTCAAATGACCTTTGCCCTCCAGGACAAGCAGCCCAGAGCAGCTCTGTCACATCCAGGGAACAAACAGCTGCTGTTCTCTGAGTCCCAGCTGTTCCCAAGGCAGAATCACGTGAAAGGCCGAGCCAATGTTCCTTTTTTTAACCAATGATGGGAAGAAAAAAAAATATCAAAAACTTTCTGATTCAGCTATTTCAATCACAGAAGCATGAATTGGGGGTGTTTACAGCCCAGAAAAGCTGTTGTACTTCAATCCTAAACATTTAAAAATATCTTTGTTTGTTCTGGAATGTCATTCGCTGGTATTTGGGCCTCTTCTACACGAATCTTTTGTGACTGTGAAACCATTTCACAGCTCTTGGACAGATTCCCAAACAGAAGGTCCTGGGCTGGAGTAGGGAGACCCCGTGGGCAGACTCAGGAAGGAATTTGGACTCCATGTGCCCCGGACTGTGCTTCCCACGGCTCTGACCTTTGCCCTCGGAGCTGGCCGAGCACCTCTCTCTGATCCAGTGAGCCTGGAAGACAGGGATCTGATCACCCTGCAAGGTTAAGGTCAAAAGAAAAAGGTCACCATGCCCTCACTGCCCAAGCAGTGGCGGAGGGAGTGGGAAGAAGCTTTGAATGCCCACTTTCACTTTGTCACCTTCCTGGCCATGTGGCTCAGCGGCAGTGAAAAGTCTCGGGGCCTGGTCAACTATAGATGCCCACAGCACAGGGGTCTGTCAGCATGGAGCTCTAGGTCTTCAGCTGGATTCCTGCAGGACATTTCTGTGGGATCCAGGTTCTCAGCTGGATTCTTTGGTTTCTAGTGTGTGGGCACATATCCTGCACTGTCTTGTATATCATTCTTTGGGTGACTATTATAAATAATCTTATAAAATATGTGCCCTGTATTATATATTGTTCCCCTTGCAATAACCCCAAACCAGGACACTGCCCGTCCCCCTGGTACTGATCTTCATGCTCCGATCTCCCTGGAGAGCCTGTCCTGTTTTATTCCTTCAAATCCCCGTCTACCTGCCTCAGGACACAACTGTCCTCCATCCCGTCTCTGCCTGGTGTCTCCAATCTTCACCTCAGCATGTGCACTGGGTGACTTCTCACCTCTTTTATACCCAAACCTTCTCGGGCCACACCCTTCCCAGAGTGACGACCTGACTACTCACACTGAAGGACTGGGCACCGTGATAAACTTCCACCACCACTCACAGCCACAACCGCTCTGGCCAGGCACATCTTGGTTTTGGTTTTGCTTTTTATCTGCTTGTTTCTTTTCAGTCTCAGAGATTGAGCCCCAGCTCTTTTCACAGAGTTACATCCCCAGCTTTTTAAATTTTTTGTTTTGAAGCTGGATCTTGCTAAATCATCATGTTGCCCAGGTTAGGCTTGAATTGGCAATCCTCCTGCCTCAGCCTCCCAGAGTACTGGGATTATAGGTACATACAAGCATGCCTGGCTGGCTATCCAGGTACCTTACAGGCTCTATCTTCAAAGTATATCCAGAAAGTGCCCATTTTTCTCTGATGCTCTGCCCCCCACAGAGCAGGCTGACACTGTCTCTGTCTGGTCCCCCAGAGGAAAGGTCTCCTGCACTCTACCCCGGTCCTCCACCCCTGCAGCCTATTTCCAACCCAGAGGCCAGAATGGGCCCTGAATGGAAAATGCAGCTTTCTTTCTTCCTTTGCTCAAACTCCATATAAGCCTAGCACAATGTCACAGACCTGTCATTTCAGTACAGAACTCTGGGAGGCTGAGGCAGGAAGACCTCAAGTCTAAATCCCACCTGAGCAACAGACTGTGCAATTAAAGCTCCCACTGGAGTCTCCTGTGATTCTTGGTTGTCTTTTTCTCTTCTCCACGGCAGCTGAGCCTTTGTGTATAACATAACGGCTTCTTCAGACCACTAGTTGTACACTGTGTGTCTCTGGCACCTGTCCCCACCTGTTCCCACCTGTCCCCCAAGCACAGCTCCAGCTGAAACAGTCTCCCCAACACCAGGCCCTCCTGCAGCTGTGCTCATGGATGTCCTGAATTACACGTACACACACGCCACAGCTCAGTGTATACCTCAAAAACTGGTGGCTCCTTGATGCTGTGACCTCCCGAGCCTGTCTCCTGTCCCAATACATGACTAAAAATGCCATCCTTATAGTACGTGAGGACTTGGGGAAATCCCCATAAGGCACTAATTCTATGATAAAGACAATGTGGAATATACAGTGGAGTACTACACAGTCATCAAGGATATGTTTGAGTGCTTTGGAGGAAAATGGCTACACCTTGAGATCATGTTAAGTGAGATAAATCAGACACACACACATAACATTTTATGGTTCCTCTTATATGAGAAACCCAAAGTATAAAAAACTAAGAGCAAAATAAAAGATACGTGATAGGAAAAGGGAGGGGGACTATATGGAGATGGGAAGAGGATCGGAGGATAGGAGACAGAGGGAGGGGAGGTGTCTTAGTTACTTTTCTCTCGTTGCTGAGACAAAATACCCAACGCCCAAAATGAAGGAAGGGAAGGTTTTGCTTACAGTTTGTGGAGGTTTCACTCCATACTTGGCTGGTTCTGAGGCAGACTGGCACATGGCAGAGGGCAAACTGTTCAGAGCAGCAGAGCACAGCAAAAACAACCAGCAAAAGGGAGGAACGGCCACAGGAATGAAGCAGGCAGCCTCTGTCTCTCCCTTACATATAAAACTATTCCCCCTAGGGTATAGCTCTCACACCCATAATCCCAGCAAACTATCTGCCCTAGGGCAGGTATAGCTCTCACACCCATAGTCCCAGCGTTGGATCATGGATCAGTCATAAACTCTAAAAGCCACCAAATAACTGCATTGGGGTTTGGGGGGACATACGGACACAAACCATAACAGGAGGTGAAGGAGAAATAAAACAAGATGGGGTGTGGCTATCACTTAATTCCCCATGGTGTACTGCAAATGTATGCATATGTACACACATAAATAGATATAAGCAGACACAAGCAGATACTTTTGAAAACACAAATATATTCCTTGATGTAAAACAGATACATTTGTAGACTCAAATGGATATATCTGTAGATTCACAAAGGCAAACATACATTTGTAGACCTACAAAATGGATACATTTGTAGACTCACACAAACAGATACATTTACAGACCTCCAAAGGATATATTTGTACATTCACACAAGGGAACAGATACATTTGTAGACCTATAAATGGACACATTTGTAGGCCCCCAAATGGATATATTTTATAACAGGAAAATAAAAAGCACTAATTCCCCAATAGCTTCATAGAAAGTGTTGAGGACAGTCCTTGAAACTCAGAGAGACCTGCTAAGAAACTGCCTTAAATGCTGACGCTGAAGAGGAACAGAAAAATCCTCACACGCTGGAGTACCATCACCTCACTGAGAGGAGACCACACAGGGGTCCCAGCCTCGTTTTCCAAACTCTCCGTTACCTGAGAGCGGTCTGGAGGGGGAGGGGAAGAGTTCTGCAGCCAGGCCCGGGGTCCTGCTCAGCTTCTGCGCACTCTGAGACTCTTCCTTCACATGGGGCGTGAGCATGGAGCTTGGGTGAGGGCTGCCGGTACCAGGGGCCCCTCTGGACTGGGAACTGGGGGTCTTGGGTGCATCGGATTTGGTGGGATACAAGGTACCTGGGAAGCCAGAGAAGGCAACAGGCAGTCAGGACAGAGAGGCTGGGGGAGAGTGGCAAGATGACAGTGCCGGGGCCACGCCCAGCGTTACCTCCCTTCTGCCGTGATGCAGCTATTAGAAATCTTACCTCACTAAATACCTGTAGAGCATAGCTTTTCCAGGGAGAGGGGACTGAGGTTTACTAAATAAAAGAACAAATCTACCAAGACAGTCACAGATAAATTGCCAATGGACCATTCTCAGAATACAAATTGTTCCCGGCTCTCCTGTGTCCCCTTATATTTGGGACTGCTCAGCTTGGCCTCAGTGGGAGTCCTACAAGAGATTCAGTCCACAGACAGACCTGACCCCCAGGGTGACCACAAAAAAATAACTCCAAAACATATAATAGAATCAATAAAAACTGAATTAAGAAGATACAATAGAAGCTAGTGACTTAATAACAACCAAAGAAAGGCAAAGGCAGGAACAGATGGGAGGATCCTAAAAAGACCCATAGGATTACTGGGAGGAATAAAGGACACATATAAATTCCACGTTCTCAGTAATTACTTTTAATGGTATAAACATTGCCAGCAAAAGGAAGAAACTGGTAAAATGGATAAAAATCATGTGCTTTTACATGAAACACACTCTAAAACAACACCAGGAACAATAAAATCCTTGGGAACAGATTTAACAAAGGCTATGCAAGACTTGTACACTGAAAACTTCAAAAATACCATTAAAGAAATTAAAGATGTCCCATATCAATAGAAAAACATCCCACGTCCATAGACTGAAAGTCTGGTTATTACAACAGCAATACAATATTGCTTGTTACGATAGCAGTTCCCAAAACTAGTAGATAATTAATTGATTTAATACAATCCCCTATGCATTCTAAAGGTCACTTCAAGGACAGCTGATGCTGGTGAAGCAAGAAGCTAGGGAAGGGAAGAAGCTTCTGGGGTTTGTCTTGAGCAACTGCATGATTCGAGTCCTTGGTGCCACGCATACAGATAGGGACAAGGCCCACAGGGCTCCCAGGTTGCCCCGGCAACAGAGAGTGTGGGCCCATCAGTGTCTACATTGCTATGTCCGGAGAGCACCTGAGCATGGGCATCACAGGCAAAGGACAGCCTGGGTCTTTCCAACGCCAGGACACCCAGATGCAGCAAATGGCATGTGTGGCAGCCAGCAGGACAGGAGACAACCTGGAAAACATCCTCTCTGGTACCCCAGGGGACACAGCAGCACCTCAGAACCTCAGGCCACCAACACAGCATCCATGAGTCAGGCAGGGGTCCCTCCAATCCTGTTTAGCTACAAGCACAGCTTTCCAGGAAGGGGGACCTGGATTTAGCGAAAGCTGAGTTTGCTCCTGATAATGATGAAGGAGAAAAATCACAGAAAAAGTAGCACTAGGGACAGACAAGACAGGAAACAGGACTCCAAGTCTCGAGGGAGTAGAAGTATTTTTAAAGATCTGGAATAAAAGGTCAGTTTCAAGAACAAGGAATGGGCTCAGGAAGTGGAACGCCGGGGTCCAGATGTTCAAACCCCTGGGTCTACTACAGGGAGGACGAGAAAGGTAGATGAAGCTGGATGACTGGACGGAAGAGACCCAGGAAAAGCTTCAGGCCACAGCCTTAGAAGGACCCGGTGCACAGAGACAGAGAAGGTCAGCGAGGGACAGGAATGAAGAGATCGCAGGCAGTGAGCTCTCCGGCACCTGCGGAGGAGGCCTGAGGGTCTGTAGGCATCTCGGAGGAGGAGCACAGCATGGTAGCGTCTGATGGGTCAGCTTGGTAGCTTTGCTACAGCAAAACTGAAGAGCTCCTTAATCAAATGGCCACAGAGAGAACTGTGTGATTCCATCATGTAACAAAGAAGCAGCTGGCCCCACACGAGGCAGTGTAAAGAGACGCCTGTGATGTACATGCAAAAAGAAAAGGCACAACATGAAACAATTTCTAGGATTTCATTTGTGAACATACTTGAACATTCAGAATTTCTCCAGAAGAACTCCAAGGATGGCTGCGGTACTTTCCAGGGGAGAAAAAAGAGCCGCTAATTACTTCGGACTACAAGGAATGTTCCCTCTTCCTTCTGTTCCCCTTTGGGCTCCACCCCCACTCCCACATTTAAAGTTTCAGTAGCTAAAGAATTTTGATTCAAGCACTACCCTTAAGTTTCTACAGAGCGAGAGAAAATCACTGGTTTTCTTTTGTCTCACAATGGATTGCATAGCCTGAGTATAACACATCAAACTCTGAAATCCTACAAAAGGCCTCTTCCTTTGCATGCCACAGACATGGTCATTCTTGTAGACTCTCCTGGCTCTTCCCCACTGACCCACACTTGTGCACAGTGAACGGACATTTTAGCATCTGTCACACCTGCCTGGCACTTATTCCCACAACCCCTGCTCAAAAGACGGGGCTTAGTGCCTGCTCGCATGCACACAGGAGAAAGCCAAAGCAATCCCGCTACTCCTCCCCAGGTTCTTCCCATCTCTGAAGGAAGCTAAGGCTGTTTTTCAGTGACTGCTGAGTTTGCAAATTAATCTTTTAAGGAACAGAATGGCTCTGTGCAGCTTGGCTCGTGCAGTTTCTGCAAATGGAGGCTTCTGCATGTGTGATGGGTTTGACGTGAACATGAATGGGGGTCTTGTCTGGCAGCAATAAAGCGCCTCTGTTTACACGCGGTGGATACTGACAGTCTTGTATGCTGGAGACACAGGGCCCGCAGTCATTCCTGGCGAGTGGCTTTGCATGTAGAGTTATTCCGCTCTTGCCTCCTCTGGGGGAAAGTAAAACACACTCTTTGGCAATGGAGATACTTGTCAAATGCCAGCCATGGAGCAAAGTCGTTGGCTCACTGGTTATCAATTAATTAGGCCTTAAAGGATTTAGCTAATTCTGCTGTCATCCCTCACCTGAAGAAATCATGCACATAGATGGAGTTGAGTCCTAGATTATTGGCTCCTCACAAATCACCAGCTGATTTACCCAACAAGGTACCAAACCAGGGACAAAATCAGTTCACTGCAGTAGAAGCATCACCCCAGAAAAAAAAAAAAAGTTTACTTACAACATGAGATACAGTACACCTACTTGAAAGAACATACACAGAAATTCCTTTGACTATTTAACTTGGAAAAAAACCAAGGCAGTTTTATGTGTGCTGATAAAGGAAAAAAATATCTCCAGATATCTTACATAAAAAAGAAGCGGCAGCAGACGCCTTAGGTTCGGGAGACTGCTGGCCTGTACAGGAGGGATGTTTGCAATGTTTTATGTTAAGATATTTGACAGGTGGGTGCAGTGGCACACTCCAGGAATCCCAGCACTTGAGGGGCTGAGGCAGGAGGATTGTTGTGAGTTCAAGGACAGTCTGGGCTACACAGTGCATTCAGGACCAGCCTAAACTATACAGTGAGAGCCTGTCTCAAAAAAGGATAATGAGGAGGAGGAGG